>APFE030289909.1:39094-53733 GCA_000404065.3 Pinus taeda
TTATGATTGGGGTTGAAGTGCCCAAAAATTTCTATAACAGTTGCCCCCTAAAGCATGAGGTCGTTAATCTTTCTGATGTCAGGTGAAATGCTTTACTATGAGGATTTGAAGTTTTTCTGAGTTTGGAGGCGACCTATAATAAGATACAATACAATACATTATTTTGACAACTTTTTTTCATGATCTAGCTGAGGTGGGAATTCCCATGCTCAGCTTTATAAATTCATTTTCATGTACATAGGACAGACAATCGTCTGTGTGATAGACTGATGATATGGACACATCATTCTTTGATTTGGATGATAATCCGTTCAGCAATGATGTACACTGGATGTTTTTATATTCCTGAATATATCGTAGCGCGGATGGATGAAACTAGATTCAAGGTCTTCAAAACTCGTTCAATCTTCACTCGGAGTACAAGTCGATCCATGTGAAAAATGTTCTAGAGTCGAACATGGAAAGACATCGCCTAATTACCAGCCAATGATGTAAGCTATTAACAGGCGTGAGAGGAATCACCAATAATGACAATGAACCTCAAGGTACTACAATACAATTTATGTGGTGTGAAAAAGGACTTGGTATTGAACACCACGCAAAATCTCTCGGTCGAAGGTCATTGATGTAAACATGTCGCCGAAAGTGAGAAACTCTCCATTGAGGCATGCAAGCTTCGAAGTACTGAAAGGGTTGTTCCTAAGTCAACTTCTTGGATAATGAGCTGATGTTGACAAGAAGCGACCCATCGCTGGAGGGCCTTAATGAATCCCACATCAACAACATGGAAAGAAGAAAATAATTTTGGAGGTGAAAACAAACTGACGATATAGGGTTCAGGGTGGTGGTCATGAAGGAATGAAGCATGAATGTATTGCAGTGGGTGAGACACAGGTGAATTGTCTGAATGACTTCTCTTGAACATATCGGCGACACTGACTATGGATTGGTAGCGTTAACCCCAAAGATGGATGGTGTGACAGACCAATGGTGATGACCAGTGAACGGAACAACCCAACCTGACATGGATGTGGAAGGAAAGTGTCATGCTCAAGAGCGACATGCTACCAATAAAGTTTCTTCAAGTTTTCTTCCCAATTTTCCCCAATCATTGCTGACGAGTACCTCTTTATTTTTGTCAATATTGAGGAGGATAACATATGTTTGTTCTATAATCTTCCCTTCGGGTGAACCTGTCGCTATATTTTAGTGAGCCTAGCGACAGTGAAACTCGTTCTCATGCATTTGGACGAGTTCGTCACTATTAGGTTTTAACGAGTTTAACGAAAAAGATAACTCGGTCTCTTTCAATTTTAGAGAGTCTGAAAGAAATGGAAAGAAGACTCCAAAGATTCTTTTTTGTTGTATAACCCCTTAAGTCTGAAAAAGCATAAAATAATACGAAAGGGATGAAATTTTGATAGTTTTAACGAGCCGAACAAGACAAGTGCTTGATCTTTTTGTGTAATAATTCCTCAGGTCAAAAAAGATTAAAATCTAGAGGAGGGATAGCACTTCTGATGCCTTTTAATGAGTTGGAGAGGCCAATCGCTCGGTAATCTTTTCATATTTTATGAGTCAGGTGAAAATAGCTTAAAGAAGACTCGTTTTCGAGGAACAAGTGATGGTTTCGGGTAGCAGCTGATTCTAGGTAAGATTTGGAATTTTCCAATCACGACAGTGTTACAAGGATGGCTAGCAGAATCACTTTTCGCAGATGTTCCTCGAAGGGGTAAACAATCATATGGGGGTGAATGATTGGCTAAAAACAGAGCCGAGGTGATGGCGAGAACATGACCAAGGCTCAAAAGCTGGTGATAAGGCATTCACAATGGTTATTTACCGGTTCATTTTTTAATGAGCTTAAACGCTAGGGGAAACATTTTCTCATGACTTATGTTTATTTTTTAATGAGCTTGAACTATGCGCTAAAAATGATCGTTGAGAGTTTATTTTTTAATGAGCTTGAACTCTACGACAATATTGCTTGCCAGTTGTATGATAAGAAATGTCTCATTCGAGATGCTATTTTGAAGTGGCTTACATCTCTCAAGCTTTGCCACAGATCCTTTCTTTATGCAAGTTAGGAAACTACTAGCCTTACGGGTTTAAAGGGTTAGAAGTCCTAGAAATTTAAAAAATAAATAGCTTCTCTTCACTTGCATGTAGAAAGGTTTGCATGCCCCTAGGTATAGCGAAAAAATTTCCAGGTTACCAAGAAAGTTCTATAAGAGTAGCAGATAAAATGCTTCCTTGGTGATGTCTATCAAACAGACAAAGGTGAATGGCGCAAATGCACCTCCACTCACATAACTTTGACGAAGGTATCTTATTCCAGCCTATTCCCATTTTCCTGTAAGGACGGGTTCACCAGACTAGTCATATATCCCTCGTGGAAATCCCCTCTATACGTAAGGTTTTCCTGCCGAAACAGACCAGGGTGCATGCCCCATGGGTTTCAGTCACACCTCCCTGAATCACTCGCGTTCATCCAATGGCCGGACTGGAGACCGATGAGACATTTCTTGTGTGAGAAGACCATTTAGGGATGGAATTTGACTATTTGCGATGTGTGATCTAGGGAATGACATTTGGTCCATGAGCTTGACCATTCTGCCTTCGTGCGGAAAACACATTACTCTAAAGATTGAGGAGACGATGGCTCCCATGCAATAAATATAGTCGCGTCCAAGGAGTAGATTATAATATAAAGGTCCTTGAACTACCATAAAATTCATGTGAATAGTTTTCCTTCTCAAAGTAATGGGCACATTTGGAAGGATCCCTAAAGGTTGACTGGTTCCCTTGTTGAAGCCTATTAGATTTATCATCTCAGGCAAGAGCGATGGAGAACTAAGCGCTTTCCAAGTAGTTGAGGAAAGGATACTCGCAGAAGCCCCTTCATCAATGATGGTACCAGCCATAACCATTCTGTAAGCTTGTACAATGATTATGAATGGTATACTGGCTGGTAAACGGGGTGTGCCTAGTAGATTCTAGTTAAAGGAAACAACTAGGTTGCTTGGTGGTGGGACCGAATAGATGGCTGGATATGACTTTGATGAGCTTCCTTCCTGCGATAAAGGGATGGGAGGACTTCCCCCAAGTTCATCAGAGTCTGTGTTGATGAAAAGAATTTGAATGGTCATTCTCTTTCTCTTCAGTGACGGTATCATTCGAAGATGAACACTCTGAAGGCAAGACTGGGTCAACTGCCATATCGACCCTTTGACTTTTGTCTAGTATGGATTTAGAGGGTTCATTTTCAATGATAGACGCTACGGAAAACCACAATGATGGGCCAGCCGGATTTTCAACCGGTGGAGGATTGGCAAGAGTTTTTTATATCTAGGAGGAAGTCGTAGCGGTGAAACTGGACGATCATCCAAAACTCTTTTAGCCTCATCAAGGAAGGGACAATAGTGTATGGCGTGACTACCTTCACACAACTTACAAGGAAGTTTAGGATTCCTTCTTTGTCCATGTGCTTCAATTTCATTGGTTGATGGTGAGCATTCAACATGATCACCAAAGGTTGATGCTACCAGATTGTGCAAACGAGGAGACCAGTCCCTTAAGATCCGAGGGATGCAGGAACAATCTCAGTGATAGTGGTCTCCATTACAAATGACACAAGGAGATTTAGGTTTTGACTGTGCGGTGTGTGAATTTTTGCTAGACGATCCTTGGTTGCTCCCTTTTGATTTTGTTTCCTTTTTCTCTTTCTGCTTCTTCTTCTTCTCAGTTACTTGATTTTTAGCTTTATCGGCTTTATCAAGCAAAGAGGAAGGAGGAGAGGGAGAATCAGATGAAGTAGAAGGTTGGGAGGCAACTCTAGTGTCGTCTAGTTGCTGATTAGATTGTTTAGGAATTACAGGATTCTGAACGACAGAGGTAGAGAAGAGCCAGACGGGCAAACCAATTATCAATCCTGGAAGTGACAAAGTGGCCATATGGGGTGGATCAACATCTCCCCAAGAGGAGAAGGGACTAGGATTTACTTCACGGGGAAATCCTTGGTTGGTAGACTCCATTTTCTCAACCTGAAGATCAACGGGGGAATTTGTGATGTTATTCCAATTAAAATAAATTTTTGACGCTTGGACACAACTTGTTTTTTCAATTTTAAAGCGTCGAGAAAAAAAAAAGATGACTCTAGTCGCCTTCGATTTTTATTGAGCCTGAAGTGGCAAGTGCTTAGAGGACCTTTTCCTTTAAGGAGTCTGAAAAGGAGCAAAATGGACTTCTCTGGAGATCTAGGTAGAGAGGATTAGCAAACCAATTGCAAAACTGTAGAATACTTTTTACGGTACGACAGTCAATCTTCCCGAATGCTGTGTTCGGTGCATTGCGATCGATAGGGCGGTAGACATGGCGTCCTAAGGATAAAGTTTGCAGCCTATTGTGGTCTCCCAATATATACTCGACGGTGCATGGGAGCACAAGTCCGTATTGGCACTTGCCATCTCAGAGTGGAGGAATCACCCAACCAACACTGAAAGCAACAATTACCAGGCTTTACGACGCCAGAATACGTCTCTAGCCTAGACCTCTAGATGTTGTGTGTTAAGTTCCAAAGCGTTGTTAGATTCATTAAATTTATTTTAAGTTGATCTTGCTTAACAGCTTGCCTTTTAGTTTCACCACGTGATGTATGTATAATTCCTAAAATGCAGCCTAAGATGATAAACAAACGTTTTATCTTCTTTCAGCAATGAAAATCCTAGCTACTAAGGGAAGAAAGTCAAGAATCTTTTCTTCACAGAGCATAGAGCACACGCTAAATGCACAGTCCTAAATCAAGCCAAGCAATCAAAATGCAAATACACATGCATGTATTTGTTTTTTAGCTCTCTTAATGTGTGAATGACGTTAAGAAAGCTATGTGCAAAATTGAGTTACTTTTAAAGCGACAGTACTCAACAAATTCTTTTCCAAAATGAAGTGAAAGCAAGAGAGACACTTTGCGATTTTGAAATGGAAATTTCTTTTCGACACTTTAAAACTAATAATTAAAATCCTATGCAACAGTAACTTTATAATCAACTATCCAAAACAATGGAATTGCTTTCTAAAACTGAAAACGACAGCTACGACACTTTCAGATCTAGATACTTTAGTTCGACTATGCTACTTTTTGCAAAAGAGAACTAAAAATGACGCACAATACACAAAAACATTTATAGTTCTTTTCACCAAGGAGGTGAAATAATGCAAGAGAAGGGGGTTTTCACAGAAGTACACTGACTACAAACAACAAAACTCTTGAATAAGACTGAAAACAGTGAGAAAAATCTACAGTCGGAGGGTAAAGTTAACCCTCCCTCACCATCGCACTTGTTACATAGTGAACTTAGTATGCAACACACCTACTGCACTCGAGAAGTGCGATGCATATAGGTTGCCTTGAAGGCAGGGTGCGATGGTAGTAGTGCAAGACTTTGAACAGGATTTCACTCATAGTTTGCAATCTAGTTCAGGTGTTTAGGCTGAATAAGTAAAGATCAGTGTATGTAAAACACAGGGGTGATCTAAGAGGTTACTAGAGCCACTACTTAGGGAAATTAGATCACTTGTAGATCTATTGTTTAATTCATAAACAAAACATAGAGATAGACTGAAGCAACATTGATCTACTTTGCATTTGTATGAAAAATGCAGTTCGAAGGCTAGCTGGCTTGACTTCAGGCTCTGCTTGTATGTTTATAAAAGAAATAAGGATAGATAAGCTAACAAGTAATCTAGTCGCTCCCCAGTGGAGTCGCCATTTTGTTATCTGGGAAAAGTGTCCACTCGGATGCTGCTATTCCCGCTAAGATGGGTGGCTATGTTAGAAACAAACAATCAAAGTCTACTATTGGTTCCTTTTATGAAAATAGATGAGAGGAGAACCAAGAGGGCCAACCTGAGTCTTGCGTTTGATTCCTCTCCTTCTTGATAGAGTTTCGCCACTTCTTCTTTATCTGCCTAGCTTCAAGAGGACCTGTGGAATCACAACAACATACTACTATGCAAGAAACAAGGATCTAAATTCATAAATAATACAGTATCAGATGTGTATTAACCATATACATGCATATATAAACAAGTACACGAGAATGTGGAAGGAAACAACAATAGCTTTATTCAGATGAAAAGTAGCAAGAGGATTACAACCATGTGCTCTGACCCAACATCATCCTCTAGCTAGGAAGCCCTTCTTCACCTCAAGCAAAGCTAGATTACCCAACATTGTGAATGTACACCAGAATACCAACAACACTTCTCTATAAGATACAAAATTCGAGCCTCTGGATCTTTGTGATACGGGATCCATATATAGATTATCATAGAGAGGCGAGTCATCTTCTGGGATCTTGATTAGTGTCCTCTCTCTAATAGTTCCTTCTTCGACTTGGAGAATGATGATCTCTTACTCATCCCTGGTCAAAAATGGAGTGAAAAGTGTCAGAGGGGAAGCTTCTAGAAGATTCCATGATCTTCCACCTCGCATTTTTGTCCCTACCATTTGTCCATTCCCGACCATTGCACCCTACAGAGGAGCAAATCAGTATGCATCGCAACTTGTACACTGGGAAGGTGGTATGCATCACACCCCCTACATTGAGATTTCAGTATGGTCTAGTTTTGACCATTTATGAGTAGCTTTCAGTGGAGAACTTCTGGGAGATGATGTAATCAGTTGACCTTGTTCCTTTAGGTAGTGAAGCAACAATTTTAGGGACTTAGGAGCCCTCAGTTTATGGACATTTATGATTGGGGTTGAAGTGTCCAAAAATGTCTATAACATCTACAGGTTTTCTTTGAAGCGGGACAAGTGAGGAAAGAGTGGTGAGGTTTTGTTTAAGGAGGGAGGAAACAAGCAAGGAGCCAAGCGGAAGATTGAGGTTGGTACTCTCTGCTTCTCTCTCATCTATCTCTCATTAAGGAAGACACAAGTGACTTTAGTTTGTTTGTTTCTAAGATAGCTACCCATCTTAGTGGGACTAGAAGCTCTGAATGGACACTAGTTTTCTCGGTCACAAAATGGCGACTCCACTGGGTAGTGAATAGTTTGATTGTTAGTTACTATTGTTTGCTTTATAAACTACAGAGAGAGCCTAAAGTTAAGCCAACTAGCCTTTGAATTTATTTTGCTATGCAACTGCAAAGTAGATCAACGCTACTTTAGTCAATATCCAGGTTAGTTTATGGACTGAACATCTGACTTGCAAACATTCTAAGTTCCCTGGTGGAAGCTCAAATAACCTCATTAGATCAGCCCCTATACTTTGTGTTTACTGCCTATCATAATCTCAGCCTAAACCACTGAACTTAGTTGCAAACTGTGAGAAAAAACCAAGCTCAGTCTCGTCCCTGGACCTTCAAATTGTCCCCCATTGGCAACTTGGATGCATCAAACCTCCCATGTGTTGTAGGTGATATGCATCCCTATTTGCCTGTGTTATAGGTGTGATGATTGAGTGAGGCTGTTTTTGCCTCTAGATTTTGGTTTTCTCTTCATTGTCTTCAACTTTATTCAGTAGTTTTGTTGTCTATGATCAGTATATCACAGTTGAAACTCTCTTCCTTTGCATTATTCAGCCTCCATTGATAAGGAATTGTGAATGTTTTTTATGTATTTTTTATCATTTGCAGTCCTCCTTTGCAGAAAGTAGCTTAATCGAACTGTCGTCTTTTGATTTGAAAGTGTCGCAAATGTCGTTTTCAGTCAAAGAAAAGAGTGTCGTAAAGTCTTCCTCTTTTAGATAGTCGATTACACTTTTGCTATTGTATTTTATTTGGATCATCAATTATTTTAAGTGTCGAAAGTAGTTTTTAAGTTGAAATTGAAAGTATCGTCTAAATATTCCTTTCGTTTTTGAAAAGAAATTGTTAAAGTGTCGCTTTGAGGAAAGATAGTTCAGATATGTACTTAGTTTTATTTCTATCATTCTCACATTAAGGAAACTGAAAAAATAAATAAATAAATAAATAAAAAATAATAAAAAGATAAAAAAAAATAAAAAATACATGCATGTGCATTTGCATTTAGACTGTATACAGAAATTGATTTAGGACAGTGCATCTTAGTTTGTGCTCTCTGCTCGCTGTTGAAAGAATTTTACTTCTCTTTCCTTAGTAGCTAGGATTTTCATTGCAAAAGGAAAAGTAAATGATTGTTTATCATCTTAGATTGCATATTTAGGAATTGTATATCTACATCACATGGTAAACCTTAAAGGTAAACTTCTTAAGAAAGATAAACTGTAAAATAAACTTCAATGAACATAAAAATGCTCTGGAACCTAACACACAACATCTAGAAGTCTACGCTAAAGATGTATTCCAATGTCGTAAAGCCTGGTAACTATTGTTTTCATCATAGGTTGGGTGATTCCTCCTCCTTGATATGACAAGTAACAGTATGGACTTGTGCTCCCACGTACCGTCGAGTATATATTGGGAGACCACAATAGGCTATATCCTTTATTCTTAGGAAGCCATGTCTGCCGCCCTATCAATTACAATACACTGAACGCAGCATTCAAGAAGATTGACTGTCGTACGCAAAAAGTATTCTATAGTTTTGCAATTGGTTTGGTAATCCATCTGTTTAGATTTCCAGAGCAGTCACTTTCATTCCTTTTTAGACTCCTTAAAAGAAAAGTTCCATCTGAGCACTTGTCACTTCAGGCTCATTAAAAATCAAAGGTGACTAGAGTCATCTTTAGCTTTTTCTTGACTCTTTAAAATTGAAAAAGAAAGTTGTGTCAAAGCATCATAAAATTCATTTAATTCAAAATAACATTTTCCCCTTTCTATTTTGAGTTGATCAAGTAATCCGCAATCGTGGAAGAAAGTCAATCAAAACCCCATCGTTCATGGAGACTGATGAGTCAATAGTCTTTGATTCTGGAAACGAAACCATTCCGGGCCAAGTGATCTCGTCTAACTGGGTCAAAGTCTTCTGGTTTATTTGAAACTTGTGTTTCAACATCCTCAGAGACTCCAGTTACTCCAACTATTTCTAGTATCCCTGCCTCTACAGAAGAAGTTCTGCAGTTACAAGAGGACATTAGAACTGATCCTAGTGTAACATTAAACACGTCTATTTTTGAACTAGCTCCATCTAGGGCTGTTTCGAAAGGTGTCACCCCTCCAGTATCTGTCGCTGCAAAGTCCATACCTTCTTTGGTACTAGAAATATTTTACAGACTTGACAGTCTACTTCTTCCACTTGGATTGATTGCTATAGAAGAGATTGTGGAGGATCTTCCATCTAGTACTCCATTGCATTTTGGAATTGGGATCCACCTATATCCTTCTACTACAGAAGTTAGTAACTCTTCATCGCAAGTTCTTGTAGAATCGCTAGGAAATCTTTTGGATAGACTCGATATGTCTGAACAACCATCGACATCTAGTACTGTGTCATCTGATACAACAGCAATAGAACCTCCTACCACCACTCTGACAATGTTCACGGGTGTACCATCTGTCCCAACTAGTTCTCAACCACTAGATGGAGTCCACCTGGGAACTATTTCAATAGTATGGTCTTTTCTTATTTGTTCATCTGGAACCTTATCTAGAATTTCTTATGTTGAGTCTCAGCAAATTGATCCTTCACAACAGTATCAATTTGGGTAGTCCAATCTCCAAAGGCCAATTTTCCCTTTGAACACTAGATTACCACCATATGGGGGTAGTATGCCTTTTCATTGTTCCCTTCGGGAGAACAACCATATGAGAGTTCACAAAAAAATTTGGGTCAAGTTGGAATTGCATCTAGTGGTTGGGTGCCAATACTGCCTCAATAGCCAAGAGTTATATATTCAATACAACAAAGTCAACGTGTGTCAAATATTCCCACTACACTGGCTATTGTGATGGTGTCACAAGTTCAAGCGTTGCCTGTTGTATGTCAACCTTCAGTGTCTTAGGTTGTAATACAATAGCCTCTTGTCTCCATGACTCAATCACAATCACCGATTAGTGGCTCCTTAACTAAAGTGACTTAGGCTCAAATGGGTACTATAACCCCTCATCTTGGTAAAACATTCAATACTGGGCAACAACAAATGGTCTCAAAGCCATGGCTGGTGCAATATCAACAACCGCAATTCTAGCAAGCTTACCAAGCACCTGAGCAACAAAGCTTTACAGGTAATGAGGAACCATATATTCAAAACAATTACCATCATTCATATTATAATGGTTATGCCCATCAACCTTATCAAAGTTACCAGCATCAAATACATTATCCTGGTATGCAAAGACCCACTGCTCAGGCGATCCCATCTTATCCTAGGTATGCTTCACCAAACCTGAATCAATAGTTTCCTTTCGTAGCAACTTTAGAATTACCAGATCTGAATTGGTTAACAAATGATCCAATTGCTTATGCCCCATGGTGGCCGACGATTCCTCATAAACTTCCATTAGATATTCCTAAATTCAATGGAAATCCAGGCAAAGATCCGTCAAATCATGTAATGACCTTTCATCCGTGGTGTTCGTCCAACACTCTCAATGATGATTTGATTAGGCTTCACCTTTTTCAGCGAATGTTAACTGGTCCAGCAGCAAAATGGTACATTGAATTGCCTAGGACTTCATTTGATAACTTTAGCACCCTCGCCACCACTTTTTTAAGCCATTTTCAGTTACCCATAAGGTACGAAATAGGAACAGATCTTCTTACCAATTATAAGCAAACAACGCCTACTCATATATTTGATCATATTCATGAGTGGTGACATCATCGTAGAATGGTAAAAACATATGTTCCTGATCGACTGTTAGCTGAATGGTTTATTAAGTCATGTTACCTTCTATTACAAAAGATGTGGCCAAGGGAGGAGTTGTCACTGAAGAGCAAGTCATTGCTCATGCGCAATATCTAGAATTGATCTATACTCAGTCCGACATGCTCTACGAAAAAATTCTTGATGCTCCCAGATCAGAGTTTTCCGTTCCTCCTCCTCCTAAATCGAACAGGGATTCTCATGCTGGTGACGGCGTGATTGGTACCTCCAATATGCAAACTGCGAAGGTCTCATATAGTAAAGCCCTTGCAGTTTCCAGTAAAATGGAAAATGACAATCTTCTTGCCTCGGAGGTTAATGCCATGTCGATCGACAAAGGCAAAGAACCGAAGCAACCAGGGGGCGAGAAGAAAAAGAAAGGCAAAAAGAAGAAGCAGGATGATTCATCTCCTGAAAAATCTTCTAAAAACCCTTCTGGGCAAAAGAAACCTAGTCATCCATGTTTTATATGCCATAAGGATCATTAGATGAGAGATTTTCCACATAAAGCTGAGATTAAGAAGCTCTTCAAGAGTTCAAAAACCTCAGTGGTATTGACTGATCCGTTTCCAAACCTAGAAACCAATCTGGTTGCTAGCGACAATGCTTCCCCATCCCAAGTGCTTATGTTGTCCATTTTGAAATAGGAAAATGATGCTTTGATATCAATAAGGAATAAAGATTACGGGAATCCATAACTATCGAACAACAAGGCTGTAGATCAACCTAGTAGTTCAACAAAAACTTCAACCAAAGTTGTGCCACCCATCTATCCTAAGCTAATGATAAAGTAGCCAAAGGGAGTAGTACACAAATCCAAATTTAATCCTCATGCCAGAGCAACACAAAATTATAATATTGTAGAGGATCTAGTCTAATCAGCATCCACTATGTCAACACTTGAAGTACTACAAAATTTCCCCTCCCAAAAGCAGGCTCTATTGTCAGCAATAGGTGGGATTGACCCAGCAAATTCCAATCTTGTGGCCTTTAATCATAAAGGATATGAACCTTAGTTACCAGCTCAACTCGCTTTCCTCATTCAAGTGAAAGCCCTCAACAAAACTGTTCATGGAACAATTATTGATGAGGGGGCATCTACATGCATTATGTCAATGAGTTGCTGGAAGACTTTAGGCTCACCACCCTTGTCAAGATCATGAACGACATTAAAAGCATTTGATGGATGAACATACACCCTGTACAAGATTTTAAGTAACTTGCAAGTTGAACTGGGGGGCAAGATAGTAGAAATTGATGTCGAAGTTATCAATGGAAACCTTCATTACAACATCCTACTGGGAAGGCCCTAGATTTATGCTATGGTAGCTTTTGTGTCAACATATTTTAGCAAGATTTCATTTCCCTTCCAAGGAGGAATTACAATTGTTGACCAACAAACCTTCCTCCCCAACAGTTCACAAGTTACGGGAAGCATTCCGATGATCCATGGAAGCTCTCAATCACTTCAAAATATTGGAGTAGGCCTCCTAAAATACCATACCTTAATGGGTACTTTTTCCCTACCATCTCCGAGTAATCTAGCGAAAGTGGCCACGGTGGAAGCCTGCAATATGATATCTTCTATACCTACGTAGATTCAAAAGATTTCCAAACATTTTGTTAGCATGGATCATCGCCAGGTATTGCCTCCAAGCCCAATAGAAATATTGTAGCAATAAATTTTCTCGGCCTGGGCTGCAAACCCAAATCAACGCTCATCGAGTGTTTAGATAGATAATTCTAAGGAATATGACACCTCGTCAGATCCTTGGTCACATGTACATTATACAAACAAAGGAATCATTCAGTCAATGATGATAGGAGAGGCACCATGGGAAGATTACCACCATCATTCCCATTTTCTGGATTACCACGAATACTATTCCAGCAACCTTAATCATCCTTCAGTTTTTGATTTTCTATCAAATACTGTAAATACAGTGGATTCAGAGTGAAATCCGTCCAATATTGAAGAAACTATCGCCATAAATATCTCGACCAAACCTAATGTTGTAGAGAATATTCATGTTGGAAAATCTTGTTCTTCTTCAGAACTAGAAATATATTATGCTTTCTTTCATGAGTTCAGAGATGTCTTTTCATGGTCATATGAAGAAATGACAGGCATTGACTCGAGTATAGTTGAACACGAAATCAAGATGTATCTAGATTTCAAACTAGTACGACAATGGCTTCGATAGGTGCACCCGAAGAAAGCCGTCGCCATCAAGGCAGAGGTTGAAAAACTTTTACATGTTGGTTTCATTTACCTGGTTCCTCTAAATGATTAGGTATCGAATATTGTTCCTGTGATGAAAAAACAAGGAACAATTAGAGTGTGCATTGATTACAGGGATGTAAATCAAGCTTGTCCAAAAGACAACTCTCCTACACCCTTCATCGACCAGATAATTTATGATGCGCCAAATGCGAAATCTTTTCATTCATGGATGGATTTTCCAGGTATAATCAAATTAATATCCACCCACAGGACCAGTCAAAGATTGCATTTATATGTCCGTGGGGCACATTCGCGTACCACAAGTTACCTTTTGGTTTAAAGAATGCAAGGGTGACTTTTTAGAGGTGTCATGCGGAAAGAGTTAATCTTGCGGACAAAACCAACCTCCCTAGAAGCCTAAGACTTTCTAGTGACAAACAAGACAATTAAGAGCAATCCTTCTCTAAACATGCATTTACCATACAAGAAATCAAGTGTTTAGATCCTACCTGTAGTCCAACGCTGTTGTAGTAGTCTAGCCTCGTCGATCCGGATGAGCTCCTCCTTCACTTCGAAACCTGCATTCACTAACAATCAAACGATTAAATAGCACCTGAATATCTCATAAAATAAAACATATTCAACATACAGACCAAGGAGTATATGAAACAACTCATTAATAACAAATTGTTGAGAAGAATGGACTTATTTGTATTAATAGGAAACAAAAGAAACCATTACAACCTGAGCCTTGGTGTTGTGCAAGTTCCTCCCAGGGTCCAGCAAGAGTTTTCCTTTACTTTGATAAGCTCACCCACTTCCAAATGAAACAAGAAAGGATGGGAATCTCTCCTCACAAGCTTCTACAAGGAAGTCCTAATTCCAGCAGCATCTACCCTTTGGAATGTTCAGCTTTCAACCTCCCCTCCTCTGGCCCAATGCCTGTATTTATAATGTTCTAGAGGAAGTTAATCAGGTCCAACGTCAATGGGATAAGCCCCTCTTTTGGATGGGGTAGCTCCTCTCTTGATGGGATAAGTTCCTCTTTCATAGGGATGCATGAACCATCTGGAGGCGGTCAATACATGTCAAACAATCTTCTAGAATGCTCTAGAAATGACCACAAGTAACTTTTTTAAGATGAAACTCGTGCCTTTTGACCTTTACAGGGGTACACACCCAACCCTTGACATACAAAGCGTACAAGTACGCAGGTATTATGAACTTGGAGTGCGTACATGCAGGTAAGGTAGAGAGAACCTGTGTACCCAGAGATAAACATGTTTTTTAATGACTTTCTCTCTTTCTTCAAGTTTGACATGGAGAGAAGAGGTATAAGGCTTGCCAACGAGGATAATATGACTATTGATGGAGCCATACTAACTGCAGATAGTCATGGTGACAAATTTTAGTGTAACAGAGTGCCCCCTAAAGTGCGAAGCCTATAATAGATTAGGGTTTTATATCATCTAGGAAGGGTGAAGTAATTTATCATTTCAAGGATTATCTCGTGGAGAGCCCAGTCAGAACTTGCAATTTTCAACACAAAATACATGTATAAGATTATATCAACGCTGAGGTAGGCATTCCCATACTCAGATCAAAAACTTTAACTAACAGACTAA
>APFE030289909.1:62726-104857 GCA_000404065.3 Pinus taeda
AAGGAGGATAATATGACTGTTGATGGAGCCATACTAACTGCAGATAGTCATGGTGACAAATTTTAGTGTAACAAGAGGGCTATGAATTATGCATTCCATGACATCAAGAACATCATTCAACCATATCTTGATGATCTTTTGGCTCACTCGCCAAAGAGGATTGATCATCCGCAACATTTGAGAGCTATATTTCTACGTTGCCGACGCTACAAAATATGACTCAATCCACACAAGTGTGTGTTTTGTGTCGATTTTGGTCGTTTACTTGGATTCGTAGTATCTAAGGACAAAATTCGTCTCGACCCATGTAAGGTTCGGGCAATCATTGATATGCCTCCACCTTCAAAATTACTTCAGATTTAGAAACTCCAAGGGAAAGAAAATTTTTTGAGGAGGTTCATTCCAAATTACGCTAAACTTGTTAAAGGTTATATGCATCTTTTGAAAAAAGAAGTGCCCTTTAACTGGGATCAGATTGTGCAAGATTCCTTTGATTCTCTAAAGGAATCCCTAATAAGACCATCCTTAATGTACGCCCTTGATTATCAAAAAGACTTTAACCTGTATCTAGTCGGAGCATATATGACCATCGCAATGGTTTTAGTTCAAAAAGGCAATGGAATCAAGCATCCTGTCTATTATTTAAGTCAAAAATTAAATGATACAAAAAGCAAGTACTCCTATGTTGAAAAGATGGCTCTTGCAGCTATTCAAGCAGAACAAAGATTTCGACACTATATCCTCTTTCACAAAACTACCATTTTGTCAGATTGCAACTTGATGACTTATATTCTGTCACGTCAGTTACTTGGGGGCAAATATTCAAAATGGATAGGCATTTTTCAAGAGTTTGATCTGGAATTCGTAAAAACCAAATCAAAGAAATCTCTGGTTGTTGGAGAGTTAGTATGCAACTTCCCATTGTCGTCCAACGATTCAACATCCAAAGCATCAATCGTGGATGAATCTTTGTTTCTAATATCATCGAGCGATCCGTGGTATGGAGATATAATTATCTATCTCCAAACTCAAACATATAGGCCTAATACATCTCACTCAGAACAACAATGTACTCGATACCAAGCAAAAGACTACATGATTGTCAGTGATACACTATACTGTCGCAGTATCGATACAGTTCTGCGAAGGTGCCTCACTCATGAGGAGGACGAAAAAGTCCTGAATGATTGCCATTTAGGCACGTGTGAGGGGCATCAATCTGGTTATGCTATGATGCAAAATATTTTACGAGCAGGTTACTTCTGGCCAACAATGTTCAAATATTGCACAATCATAGTCAGAAGTTGCCATGCTTGTCAGATCTTTGACCACAAAACCAGAATAACGTCCACACCTCTACATCTAGTAGTTGCTGTTGGGCCATTTTCCAAATGGGGCATAGATTTCATGACATGTAACCCCACCTTGGTCGAGGGGCATGGGTATATCATAGTCGCAGTTGACTATTTTACAAAACGGGCCTAGGCGATTCCTACATTAAACAACAGCTGTGAAATGGCTGCCCTTTTCTTTTTCAATCATGTAGTCTCTATATTTGGTGTTCCACAGGCTATAGTCACAGATCATGGATCACATTTCCAAAATCACATGATGGTTGAATTGGCTGCCAAATTAGGACTATCCCATGACAGTTCTACTTCGTATTATCCGCAAGCTAACGAACAAGTTGAGGTGATCAAAAAAGTCCTGAAGCGCATGCTGCAAAGGATGATTAGAGTCCATAAACGGAGTTGGCACCTAATCCTATACTCAGCTTTGTGGGCATACCGGACATTAGTAAGAAATACAATCGGATTTACACCCTTTTAGCTAGTGTATGGCCTAGAAGTGGTCTTACAAGTTCAGTGCAAAATTTCATCTCTCAAGCTTGCAGTCGACCTTCTCCCCGGAACTTTAGAGGAAGAAGCTCATTTCTTGGAATTAATCCAACTGGATGAAACCCATCGTGATGCCATCTTGGCTAACAAGGCTCATAAGAAATGAGTCAAGGTGAAATTTGACAAGAATGTGAAGCCTCATGTCTTCTTAGAAGGTGACCTGGTCTTACTCTACGATTAGGAATCCACTAAATTGGAAGCAGGTAAGTTCCAGTCATTGTGGATGGTTCCCTACATTTTTAAGCGTGTATTAGCAAAAGGAACCTATGAGCTAGTATATTACAATGGGATTCCACTGTCACAACCTCAAAAAGGGTTGTACCTTAAATGTTACCATGCTTGACTAAGTGTAGTAATCTCTTCATATTCTTTTGTTACATTTTTGTTTTCTTCAAGAGTGATTATTTTGGTTAGGTAATCCACTTTTTCATTTTTTGTAGTTGTCAACCCTATTGGAATCATTTGATGGATACGCTGACGGAGCTAGTCGTAGTACGCAGAACCTATCTTCTACAGCCTAGGCCATTTTTTATCCAAGCAGCGAGTTAGTGAGTTGGGTATGTATTGGTTGGTCAATGAACAACATAGCTGAGTATAGTGCATTGATAGAACTCCTCTTTGATGCCATCAAACATGGCATACGTCAAGTTGTTGTTAGGCTAGACTCACAACTCATCATCCTACAGCTTACTGGCATCTATTCTATTTGGAATCCGGTTATCTATCGTATGTTCCTAAGGGTCAGGATTTTGGAAAGGCAGTGTGATTCTATTCAATATCAACACATTTCCAAAAACTTAAACACATTAACTGATTCATTAGAAAATTATGTGTTAGATAGACATTTGTAACATTTATAAAAGAAAAGCATTTCATTAACATTTGCATCAGGATCATATAACTCAAAATAAAGCTCCGAAAATAAAAAATATATATAATTGTTTATAGTTTTTACAAAATGTTATGTTTCCAGGACAAAATCAAGAACACGACCCAAAAACTCAAAAATGAAGGAAAGCACCTTAGACTAATGGTGCTGGTGATAACAAGTCACTGCATGTGCGATCATATGTAAGAGCCTAGTCCATCGACTCGGCGCACCAGTAGTATGGCGTTGTAATCTTAGAGGTAACTTGTCGGTCCTCACATCCAGAATACCAAGGGTGAGGCCCTCGATCTCATCCTGCAATAATGCAAGGGTCTCGGCTACATCCAGATTGCGAAGGACAACCCTCCCTACAGCCTCTCTTACTGGAGCGGCAGCTGCTACCCTCGGGCGCACTGCAAGTTGCACTGGTCCAATATCTGCACAAATATGTGAGTTTGATTAGTCTTGATAACATGTAAAAAACACAAGAAAATTATAAAAGCAATAAACAAATATATAGTCAGATATTTTACCTATAACACCCCACTACTCGCCAGCCAGGAGCACCAAATCTGGGTCGCCCCAGAAATCCATCCTAGCATATGGATACCTAGCGTAAACCATCTATTAACGATTGAACCACTCGAAGAAGGCATTAGAGAATGAGATCTGTGATTGACCAGTGTTTTTGGCCATAAGATCAACCTATCTCTACATCCATGGCTCTTTCGGTGCTGGCAGTTCGAGTGAAATGTACTGTGGCTGCATCAGTGAGATCTTCTCCAAGGCAAAAGCGGTCATAATAGAACCATAACCAAAGTTCTTGGATCTTCCATTCTTCACCTTGGTAAGCTATTCTTTATCACCAAAATTACTGCATCACACCAGTTGAATACCTATGGTTCAAGGCATTCCAAGGCATACTGCATATAAGACTTGTTGGCCAAGTGAAGAGCCACGTTGCCAGCCAATCTAGCAAAGGTAAATAATATAGTCCTCAAGGACCAGTCAGTGACATCTCTAATGTTGATCTTGCCGTCACTGCTCAGCTAAGATCCATCTTTACAGTATCGGAAAATGTAATCCCTCACATATTCACCCCCACGGGCGGATCCTCAATATGCATCGCACCTTTCGATGTGTACTAGGTGCGATGGGGAGAGAACGAAATGTTCAAAACCTAGAGGCTCAGAAAAGCAGGAAAACATGCTTAGAATTAGAAAAGGAAAGAATGCAATTGAAGAGCTCAGTGTTAGCTCCTACCTAGTCTAGAAGATGCTGCAAATCATCCACAGAATCTCCTAGGATCAGCTGATGAAAATTGAGGGGGAAAAACACCTCAAGAACTCCAAGAATCCCAAATTTGAATGAAATGGTAAAATCAGAGGTAAAAACTACTTTTATGTTACTATTCACATAATTCAAGTAAGGTATTGGTTTTTTAACTCATTTTTCAAGCATGTATGTATATTTCTAATCAATTTGATGGAGCAATTGAACAGGTAGTACGACTGTCAAGAGAACATAGTGTTAATGGTGAATCAAACATCTCTGACTATTATCTCAAGCAATGTTTCTGCAAAGTTCAAGCTCATTAAAAAATAGACCTAGTTATGAGCATATGTTCCCCAGAGTTCAAGCTCATTAAAAAATGAACCTACTGTTGGTAAATAACCTTTGTGATCACATTACTATCAGCTTTTAAGCCTTGGTCGTGTTCTTACCATCACCTCCACTTTTTAGCCGATCATCTGCCTCCACTTGATTGTTTACCCTTTTGAGGAATAGCTGCGCGAGTGATTCTGTTAGCCACCATTTTTACACTGCCATGATTGAAAAGTTCCAAACCTTACCTAGAAATAGATATTACCCAAAAATATCACTCATTCCTCAAAGACGAGTCTCTTTTAAGCTCTTTTTAGAATTGTAAAATATAAAAAGATTGTCAAGAAATTGGCCTCTCCAGCTCATTAAAGTGATTGGAAGTGCCATCCCTCCTCTAGATTTTAATCTTTCTAGACCTAAGGGATCATTACACAAAAAGATCGAGCACTTGTCCTTTTCGGCTCATTAAAGTGATCAGAAAAGTCATCCCTTTCGTATCATTTTATACTTTTTCGGACTTAAGGGATTATACTACGAAAAAGGATTACTGGAGTTTCCTTTCTGTCTCTTTTCAGACTTTGTAAAATTGAAAAGGACAAATTTATCTTTTTCATTAAACTTGTTAAAACAATAGTGACAAACTTGTCCATTACAGACAAGAGTGAGTTTCATTGTCACTAGGCTTGCTAAAACATAGTGACAGGTTTGCCTGAAGGGAAAATTATAGAACAAGCATATGTTATCCTCCTCAAACTTGAAAAAAATAAAGAGGTACTGGTCAAAAATGACTGGGGAAAAATTGGGAAGAAAACTTGAAGAACTTTATTGGTAGCAGGTCGCTCTTGAACATGACACTTTCACTCCATCACCATGATTGAGTCGGGTTGGGTTATTCTGTTCATTGGTCATGTCACCATTGGTCCTCCGTACCATCTATTTTTGGGGTTAACGCTACCAATCCATTGTCAGTGTCGCTGATATGTTCAAGAGAAGTCACTCAGAGAATTTACCAACCTAGCTTACACCTCATCTGCTGCAATACCTTCACTCTCTATCTTTCATGACTGCCACTCTAAACCTTGTATCATCAGATCGTTTTCACCTCCACAAAATAATCTGCTCCATTCCGTGTCGTAGATGTGGGATTCATTAAGGCCATCCTATGACGGGTCATTTCTTTTTGACATCATATCATTATCTAAGAAGTCGACTTAGGAACAACCCTTTCAGTACTTTAAAGCTTGCATGCCTTAATGGCAAGTTTCTCACTTCCGGCGACAGGTTTACATCAATGGCCTTCAACCGAAATATTTTACGTGGTGTTCGACATCAATTCATGTATTCACACCACGTGAATTGTACTGCAGTACTTTGGGGGTCATCATCATTATCGGTGATTCCTCTCGCGCCTGTTAACAACTTACGTCATTGGCTGGTAATCAAGCGATGTCTTTCCATGTTTTACATCAGAACATCTTTTCACATGGATCAATTTGTACTTCGGGTGAAGATTGAACAAGTTTGAAGACCCCAGATCTAGTTTCATCCATCCGGGCTGCGATGTATTCAGGAAAATAAAGACATCAAATGTACATCATAGCTGCACAGATAATCATCTAAGCCAAGGGATGATGGCTCTGCCAGAATCATTAGTCTGCCACATAGATGGTTGTCTATCCTATGTACATGAAAATGAATTTATAAAGCTAAGCATTGGAATTCCTACCTCATATAGATCATGAAAATATTATGAAGATAATGTATTGAATTGTATCTTATTACAAGTCACCTTCCAGCTCAAAAAACCTCAGATCCTCATGATAAAGCATTTCACCCAACATCAGAAGATTTGCGACCTCATGCTTTAGGGGGCAATTGTTATAGACATATTTGGGCACTGCAACCCCAATCACATAGGTCCATAAACCAAGGGCTTCTAAGACCCTAAATGTGTTGTTTCATACCCTAAAGGAACAAGGTCGGCTGATTACATCATTTCCCAGAAGATCTCCCTGAAAAACTGCTCAGAACTAGTCAAAATTGGACCATACAGACTGCTCCATGTTGAGGGTGAGATGCATCTCACCTGTTACACATAGAGGGTGTGATGCATACTAAAAATCCCCTTTGTAGGGTGTGATGAGCGAGAGCAGACAAATGGTAGAGGCAGTTTGCTAGGTGGAAACTCAGAGACTCTTCCAGAAACTGCTCATTTGACACTTGCCTCTCTAAATTCGCCCAGGGATGAGTAAGAGATCGTTAAATCTCCAAGTGGAACCAAGAACTATCAGAGAAATGACACTAATCAAAATCCCAAGAAGTTGAGTTACCCCCCTGCAAATATCTATATATGGATCCCTCATCTTAGAGATCCAAACACTGGAATTTTGTATTTTGTAAGGAAGTGTTGCTGGTTTCTCTATGAAACATCATAGTGTTGGGTGATCTAGGTTTTCATGAGTTGAAGAGGTCTTTCATGCTGGGAGGATGGCAGTGGGTCAGACCACTGGGTTGTAATCCTCTCTTCTACTACTTTTATCAATAAAGTTATTTGAGTTTTCCTCCATATTCTTGTATATTTCTGAATCTTGTAATGGTATATGTATTTGTATGGTCAATATACATTTGATCCTATATTGTTTATGGTTATAGATCTCTATGCTTTGATGGTATTATGTTGCTTTGACTCTACAGGTTTTCTTTGAAGCAGGAAAAGTGAGGAAAGAGTGGCAAAGCTCTGTCAAAGGAGGGAGGAAACAACCAAGTAGCCAAGAGAAAGATTGAGGTTGGTACTCTCTACTTCTCTCTCATCTATCTCTCATAAAGGAAGACATAAGTGACTTTAGTTTGTTTGTTTCTAAGATAACTACTTGCCTTAGTGGGACTAGTAGCTCTGAATGGACACTAGTTTTCCTGGTAATAGAGGGGGATGTGAAGGACATTGGAGATACAGTGTGGGATGCCACTACAAAACTACTGCAGTAGTTTGAGTAGTTGCAGTAGCTAGTGTTGTGGCCCATTCAGGTGAATCTGCAAGATCTACAGATTCAGGCATCACAGACTAGCATGGCATCCACTAGTTTGGCCATTGGTACTTCATAATCCATCAAGATGCTGTGTGCGAGGGACTCCAGAGCCATAGAGCTGTGAGATGGAGCACTGGTGACAGAGACTGAAGCTGACTTGACTGCTATCAGTGCACTTAATGGAGTAGGGGTGAACTTGGCAGCGCTTCCTAGCAAGATACTCCACCTACTATAGGATGGGGTGATCGTGGAACTGAGGGCCCACGAAGCGCGCTTTGCAGGTGATCAATGAGCAAATGATCAACAATAATTAGATGGGTTTGTAACAAGACTCCACCATCGCCTCCATGATGGAACTCACTGGCACGAATCAATGCATGATTGAGGTCATGGAGGAAGCATGTCGAATGGTCTCGAAGTTGGCCATTCCTAAGGATGAGCTTGTAGATGTGCATGTTCGTAAACTCGCTATGGGGGTGCACAATGCCCGTACAAAGTTAGCCAAGGTTTAGCTGGAGTTGAACCTCCAAATTGCAGAGTTGCATTTGAAGGCCCAGCCCTTAACTCTGCCAGAATTCAGGGAGCAACGCATGACTGTTATAACAGAGGAAATAAAGGTAATAGAAAGTGTAGTGGCAGATTTCACATCGCTTTTCGAACAATCATTCGAAGTACTAACCAGCCTACAAGAAGACCCTACTATGCAGAGGCTAAAAGTAGAGGCATGAGAGCTGCAGCAACACTAGGATGAGGTAAAAGGGACATCACGATTGTCTCCCTCACTAAGAGACTCGCTACGCTATAGGAGGCCAAGGCATTGAAGGAACAGGTAGATGCAGCTCAACACAGAGAGGTAGTGCTGAAGATTCACTTGAAGCCTTGGTTGGACGAGGCCTACTTGATCACGACATCCATTGAAGGCAAGCTAGCCAATCTACAGAAGACTTAGCAGAAGGTTTAGGCTGACAGTGTAGGGCCACTGACAGAGTAGTTGGTTGAGGAGATAAAGCGGGCGGCCATGCAATGCACTATCGAGGTAGTAGTCGTATAGGTTGAGCTATGGGGTCTTCACTACAAGATCTCGGCACCCGCAGAGTGACTCAAGAGTGAGTCACCATGTTTATGTTGGGGACCTGTTGGGGACGAGTTCCCCGAAGAGTCAGTTTTGGGGCTAAAAGCCCATGTTTTGGGTTAGAAAGCCCAAATTTTGCAATAAAGATGAAAAGTCTCCGCATTTTGTGGTCGTGGAGCGTAAATATGTCAAGAGTTGTAAAAGTTTATACACCCTTATTTTGTAAAGTCTCATGTCAGCTATAAAGATCTATCCATGGTACACGAACCATGGGATTGTATAAAATAGGAGTCTTAGAAGAGTCTAAGATAGGGCAGTTAAGTAGAAGTAGGAGTAAAAAGAGATGGTTGTAACTATTCTCGAGTCTTAGCATAGGTAGAGGCTTTGCAGATGAGTGTGCAAAGGCCTAGGGTGGAAGTCCGTAGCTGAGTGCGTAGACCCATGCAGGTGTGTGCACATGGTGGATAAAGTCTATACTAAACTTCAGATATCAATAAAGAGAAGTATTCTACAAATCACTATGTATCTTGTCTCTATTTAATGCATCTGATTATATTATGTTATGATCTGGGTTTACATTATAATGCTTATTTGATGCGTGAATGTATTTGATTATATCTATTAATTGAATGTGAGCAAGAATATAGGTTTACGTGAAGATAACTATAAATGCATGGTAGATTAGGTAAAACTTAAGATAACTTGGGAACTGATATAGTAACATAGCAATAATGGTGTGTAGGTGCCTGAACCACTGGTTAGGGTTGCATGAAGATCATTCAGATACCTTCATGGAGGTACTGAAGGGTGGAAGAGAAGAAACATTGATAAGCCCTAAAGGCTTATCAATCTATGTGAAGGCAAGATCAGGAAGTGTGGAGCGACATCACGACCATCTCAGAGTGCGTAAACTTTGTTCCTGCATCCCCCCATACTGCTTCTAGTGAGACTTCGGTCCGTGCTACATGGGCTAATGCCGAAAGGGCTAGTATTGTATGAATTTCCTTGGCTGACTAACTCTAAATCTAGGTCAGGGCCCATCAAGCCAACAATTATACCAGGGTTTGGTTTTTCATTGTGCAATAGTTCAGAAGAAGGAGGAGTGGATGTGGAAGTTTGACTAGGTGGACCAAATTCATCTCCATCTTCAACATGACTCTTTGATGTGCGATCTTTCGATCTTGCTGTTACCATAACTTTGGAAGACATCATCATGATATATGTAGATGCAGATGAGGAGGATTGGTCATAAGAAACTATTTTACTATCATGGGGAGGAAAAGGATCCTTTAAAACAATGGTTGTGGGTGAACTTTTGATGAATTTGGAAACTTTGGCACGATGTGGGCACTCCTTGCTGTAATGATATTCCTCACAAATTAAGAAAGGATACTGAGGTTTCCTCTTTTCATTAGATGGTTCGTTCTTGTTTGATTTCTCCTTAGAACAAGTGCCTCGTTTAGTTTTTCCTTTTCCATTTTTCTTGTCTCCATATTTCTTACCCTTGCCGGCAGATGAATCTACAACATTAATTTCTGAAGTAATTTCGAGAGAAGCATTTTCTTCAGGTGAATCAGGTAGAGACGAAATCTGAGTTTTCTTGGAATTTTCTTTTTTTTCTTAGATTTCTGTCTCACAGAACCAATCATGCCATTTACGGCATGTGATCCTATAAGAGCTAGATTACTTTGACTAGGTCGGGGTAAACTTGGGATCTTTTTGTACAAAATACTAGACCGAGTATAAACAAGATCAAGGTATTAATCATGATCAATTACCTTATCTTTAGTTACAACACCCCCTTTGGCCACACCTTCAGTTATTACTGGTAAAAGATATTTTATGAATCATTTGGCCATAATATTGTCTGGAATGTAAACTTTAACTAAGTGATGTCTTTGTCTCCATTCATGAATGTGATTTGATAAATGGGTTGACGTTGTTTCAAAGAAGTTAAAATTTCACTTCCATTATCATATCAAACGGGAAACTGAAAATGGGTAAAAAAGTTGTATCAAGGGTGTTAAAAGTACCAAAGGAAGTGTGTGGAAATTCTAAATACCATTTGGTTTCTGTACTAGTTAAGGTTCATTGAAAATGTTGTAATCTAATATAATCGTCGATTAATGAGTTGGACGCACACCAAAGATGATAGGTCATAACATGGTTGGATGGATATTCACCTGGCTCACCATCAAACTTAGGAATATCACTAAGCAACTTAGTAGGAACGACGGGCCAAAATGGTAATAAAAAAGTGGATCATTAGTTAACCAAGAAAGGTTAGACAAATCCAAAGTTGCAATGAAGTGCAACTAGTGGTTAGGATCTTGAGATGGATACTGATAACCTTGAGGGATGAGTCTCATACTAGGAGGAGGATACCCAAGATATCATAGGATAGCCCGAGTAGTTGGAATTTGCATACCTCCTAGATATCCGGGATGAACCATACCATATTGCAATTGTATAGGTTGTTGAAACATATGACCTATGTATGGTTGATTATGAAAAGGGAGACTCTAAACAATTTAACCTTGAACAAAATTTCCTTGAAAGTGTTGATTTTGCAAAGGTTGACCTTGGAGAAATTGAGTTTTAAAATATGGTCCTTAAACAAATTAACTCTGGGGTAAACCTTGGAAAGGTGGCCCTTGCAACGATACTTGCATATATGGGATGTTAGGCTATACAACAAGTATTTGGGGTGTTGATAGAATTGTAGGAATGGATTGAACATCAGATACCTAAGGTAAAGACTGAACAAGGGGTTTCATAGTAACCTATGATGTAAGCAGGATAGTAACCTGTGATACTCCTAGAATGGGAGTTTGAGGCAAACCTGAACTTGGATTCTGAACAATCGTTGGGATAACAGACTGCACCAATGTTTAAGGAGTACTAGGGACAGGACAATGAAGTGGTTGCTGGGTAGGTGTTAATGGATTAACCTAGATAGTTGGTTGGACTTGAAAATGCATACCTTGCAAAGGCATTTTCTATATAGGTTGTCCAAGAGGTTGACCAGGTTGGTACAAAGGAACTTGAGAAGCAATTGGAATTGATTGTTGATTTAATGAAGGGTTCCATATTGTATTCATTCCAGGGTAGTGCATTCCAACAACAGGTTAAGACATAACATACTGTCCAAAATTGGTTTGAGGCATTTGACCATAATTAAGGTAATTCCCAATAGGGGTTTTCCCCCCAACTGTGGGGTAAGATCCACCAAAAGGTTGTCCTCCTCATGGAGGATATTAGAGTTTCCCCCCATGCGGGTAATAACCACCTATTGGTTTGGTTTGTGGATTACCAACATTACGGAAATCATATAATAAATTGTTCAGAAGTTAAACCGTCATTGGTAGGGCTAATTACACCAGTTGACATGTTTGAAGATGAGTTTGAAGAAGAAGCTCCTGAATAAGCTCCCGCAAGAGAGTGATATCTAGGTGGAAAACCACCATACAATGTTGACTCCAGAGAAGTAGAAAACATGGATGTACTAATGAGGTACTTCTAGAAGCCATCATGGACTAGTCAAAACCTAGTATGGTAGAATAAGGAGTCATGTATCGTGGAATCCCTTGTCCTAAAAATTTCAAGGGTGTGAAATACCAAGGATCAGGGTGAAGAGATCTAAAAAAAAATCTGAGATACTTGTAGGTTCACTGGTAGAAACTATGGGATTTTCCTCTTCGTCTGAAACAAGTTCTTCAATAATAATGAGACCGAGAGGGAGACTTTCAGTAATAATGAGTTTCACATGTAGTGAAAGTGGAGGATCTAGAATATGTGCTGTAGCAAATGTATGAATCTCAGGCTCAAAAATATCAAACTCAGGTTCGTCAATATCTGGTTCAGAAATGGTGTTTCTATCTAAAAAGTCTCCAATATCTAATTTAGTTTGAACGATTTCAGTAATTTTTAAGTCAGTTCTATCTGAGTGTGATGTTAATCTTTGAGTTTGACCAAATTCAGTTTCTATTACTTCAAGGCCTAAAATATTAGACGTTATCGGTTAATTAACTTCAATTCCTCTTACATCAGAATCTATTATAGTAGAAGTTGCAGTTTCTGTTGTAGTTTTGAATCTAGATGATTTATATTTTTTAGCTTTAACTTTTCTAACTGACTCGTTGGATACTCAGGGGGATCCCCGAGTATCCTACGTGATTGTATTGGTAATTCTACCACAATGAAAAATTTTCAATTAATCAATTACACAATCTCTAAATTACACCTAAAGTCTCTTAAAAGTAAAAAACAACACAGAAAGTAACACATGCTAAAAATCTATGAGTTTAAACCATACGAACTGACTCTTCACAAAGATAAATAATTACTAGTTGGGGATGAAATCCAACATCACAGTGATCAAGGTGAAAAGTTTTATATAAATGAGAATTTGGAACCAGTTACCCTGACAACCTGCTTAATGAAATAGTCTGGTGCAAGTAACTTTGCTATAAACCATCTCGAGCAAATATTACCCTCCAAAAATTCCAAGTGAGTCTAGTCAACGTCTATTCCAGGTACAACAAGACCTTCCCTTGCTGTCACCATATGTAGAGCCCTATGATTATTGTCACTAAATTTACCAAATACAACAATTTTACCTGGGGTGACAGTGGCAGATCAGACATACACGTAAGGGCAGGTAACAAACTCAATCCCCTTGAAGGCTTCTCCACATGATCCATTTGAGATTTACTTTCAAGTGACCCCAAGTACCTTTTGGTACCATTGTAATATGTGAAAATCACAATATCTAGGCTGATGAAGTGGGTACAATCACTTCACCATATTTGACATGATCGTGTGCTTAACTCATGTAGAAGAAAAGATTCTAAGAGAAAAACAGAAGTAATTGGATTTTCTCTCCCTACCTCAAGATTCTATTGTTCGTTTGTAGCTTTGGAAAATTTACTTCCTTCCCTATTCCAAAGCCCTACACTTAAGCTACTGTAGGTGACAAGAGCCCTAAAAAAAGTAAAATTCTAGATGAATTTTAATTAACATCATCTTATTAGGTTGTTATTTATTCAATGGGTGATGAAGGTGAAACTTATGATATTATGACACGACCCGAAATCTTAATGCACTCTAAAATGCAATAGCAACTTTCAAATTCGATGAAATCCTATTTAGATAAAAGAAAAAGTTTCTTTGACTTTTTGAGAAATGAAATGCAAAAACTCACGACTTTTCCAATTTTCTAAAGCAGCTAATTTCACTATGATATAATGAAAATGTAGTCAACAAACTAAATTCCATATTTCCCTAAACAACAAATAATCCAAAATACTCTTTATCTCTAATCACTCAAAAATTTCAAGCACACAGAAATCAATCGAGAGATTTGGAGAAAATACATTTTCCCCTATGTATACTTTGATTTAATCATAATAATAGTTCAATTATGAAAAAAATTCCAAGATGAAAGCAACAATCTCTTTTATTAAGCAAAAATGACCACAATTTCTTCACAAAAGCACACGGTATCAAGAAACCTAATTTGTAATTCAACATGAATTTGACTACAAATAAGCAACAATTAAGGCTTAACCATTGTATTTGATAGAACAAAATAATAATATCATAAGCAGAAGGAAAGTCTATCTTGTTTTGATCAATCAACAAATCAACCATGAAAAACCCTACGTAATTCTTTCAAACATACCTAATTCTAAGAAATCATTAACAAAGTAGTCAACTGAGTTCAGAAGAGACACAGCACAGTCCAAACAAAGTTAATGACACTTCTAGAAAACTGATTCAGGTTTGGGTTGAAGCAAAAACAATATTTTCAAAAAAAATCATGGCCTACGTGAGTTTACAGTAGAAAACAGAGAGCATATGCTTTATTGCTATGGAAAAAAGGGTGTAGAATTGTGCTCTGTTAACAAACAAAAACGATGTGAGGTAAAAACTTAAGAAAAAAAATAAAAAAATCAACCATTTAGATCTAAAAGGCCATTAATTTATGAATACTCAGGTCTAGATAAATCAGAAAAATCAGAAAGCAAAACTAAGGAAAAAGACAAGAACAAAGACGATCCCCAATATGGTCACCAATTTTTTAGACCAAATAATCCCTCTAGCAGACAAGAGTGATCTCCATGGATCCTTGACGAAAACTAGAAACAAGCAAGAAAATTGAACTAACTCTTTCCCTAAGTTAAACGCATTTGAATAATAATAATTAAAGCTAATGGATGAGCCTCTTACCTCTTTCACAAAATTCTTGATGAAGATCCCTTTTTGTGATTCGATGCATCTCTTCAATGCTTGATAAGACTCGAAAACATCGACCATAAAAGGATCAAAATCACATGTGATATAATAATCCAAACAACTTAGCCTAATGATCAAGGAAATTAGGAATTGAATTTGCCTTAATAAACATTATAAACAATTGTAAACCATTCATCATTTCAATAAGACAAATCAATGGGAGAAAGTGTTCATTTGTATTAATCAAAGATTAATAGGAGCCTTACAACCTTTGCCTTCATGTCGTGAGGTCCCTCCCAAATGCCTTCAATCTCCTCCCTAGATGACAAGCTTTCCAATCTCAAACCAACAACATAAGTTTGTCTTCTCTTAGTTTTGACTTCCTTAATCCCTCTACCCTCTAGTCATTTTATAAGCCAAGAGGAGAAAGTTTTAGATCCAAAAGAGGAGGATCAGACTCCTTCATTGAGGGATTAGGTTACCATGAGAAAAGGGACGGATATGCATCATCTAAGGGTTATAGTTCGAATTGTCATCACCTGGAAGCTTTTGGTTGGGAAATATTTGGCCAACTATGTTTCTAGAATGTACTTTTTATTTTTACTTTCTAGAATTCACCTGTGTAGTTTATAGTGGAAGACAGAGCACAACTATGTGTTATTCTTAGAGTTAATTTCAGCACATATGCGAGAAACTCTAGAGAAATTGGCACAGGTGGAACTTAACAAGGTGTGATAGTTATTTTTCTCAAATTTCTCATATACATCAAAATATTTTGGTTTTTTTGAATTCTAAGGGAGCTTATTCATACATGTTCATGAATGGTAAAAAGACCCATAAACTGATCAAGTGTCATGGCGACAAATTGACATGTAACACTAGGCTTTCCAAATCCACTAGGGGTTTATGAAAAGAATGTTCATTTTGCACGATAATTTTGATTTTAGTGGCAGATTCCTTAAGTAGAAGATTGAAATTTTAAAGAATAAGACAACAAATACCAACAATAATATTTGGAAGAGGAACAAATAATATTAATCATGACCAATTTTTTGATGATATCCCAATTTTGGGAGGAGAATTTGCAATCATTGAAACTAGTTTTCAATCAATCTTAGGAAATTTCATGCACAGTTTTGGAGACTTAGTTAAATAAATGAAAAAACCATATTTATATATTGAATTTCAAAAATCACCTACAAGGATATCTTATGTGTGCCTTTAGATTCATAGTGGAAGAAACTTGGTAAGAATTCAAATATTTAGTTATGCAAATTAGCATAAAATCTCACTCTTACTAATCTCGAGCTCTATTTATCTCTAAAATCTAGTCAAACTTCAACTAGTGGGGAGCACATTAGCTTAATAAAATTAGTCATGTGTTTCTCATAAAGGTTGTATTATCTACACTTCCCTTGTCTCAAGTTTCTTCAATAATGGCCCCATTGGTAATTCATCTACACATTGCACAAGAAATACATAAAAAAAAAAAAATTGGCAAGGTGGAAAATATAATGTAAAAAAATCCACTTGGTAAAATGGGAAACTTTCATAATCCCAAATGGTACATGGTGGATATGGTATAAGATATCCTTCCCTAAATAACCTAGCTATTGGAACGAAACTGATATGGAGGTTAATAATTGAAAAATAAGAGTGGTGGGAAAGTGTTATCAAGCTCAAATATTTCTCGAGGGACTACTTAAATTGTTTGGATTTTCACTCTTGTGCTAGATGAGGATCACCAATATGGAAACTAATGTCTCTAACCACTTCTATCATTAAGGAGTACCTAAGTTGGATTCCAAGAAATGGTCAAAAAATAAATACATGTAAATGTGGGATTCTAAGACAACTTCCTTTGAATAGAAATTTAGATCTATATCCCCTAAGGGAATGGCTCACATCACAAGGAAAGTCAATATTGGAATATATCTCCCTTTGCAATAGTGAGTGTAGGTGGATAGTATGGTATATTGACTTAGCACGTCCTTAGTTGAAGGAAATAGCAAGATTTTTGGAAGCTCATTTGGCTAGTTGCACCCCTGGTCTCAAGAATGAGGAAGATGTCAAGGGATGGAAGTTATCAGAATACATAGTAAAACAAAGATATTTTATGAAACTCTTTCCCCAAGGGAGCCACACAAATCTAGGATCTAGGCTAATATATGGACCCAAAACAACCCACCTAAAGTGAATATTTTTTGTTGATATCTCATTCATCAAAAAATTGTAATGGTAACAAAAAAAATGATGTATTTTTGGGCCCTCATAGTGTCCCCTCTACTTTGCTAAAGATGAATATATTTCCCATTATTTCCTTGAATGCACTTTCTCTCAAAACATAAAGATACATTCTCTACATTCCTTATCAATAATGTTAACATGACCCTCTTCTGTAAAATATTTATTTGTTTCAAGGGATTAACAATGTGTAGGTAGATTTCAATGAAAATGTCTTTGGAAGTAAATTTGGACAGCTCTGCCAAAATTCATAAGCTAGAAAATGTAGTTAGCCTGAAATAAAGTAGTTTTTCAAGACTAAATAATTCCCCCTTAAGGTGTGTTCCTTAATGTGATTTCTCTATTTTTATAATTTTGGTCCCATAAATTCAATGCCAAGAATTCTCCCCAATCATTAGATGAAATGGAAAATATATGGATAGAGGAATGCTTTCCTCAAATTCCTTATTCGCAATTATCCCCTCATAGTGTTCAATCTTGTAAGAAACTTTGGTATTTACATTTACCCAACGACTAATTTGAGAACTAGAAAAAACCTCATTCCTCTAAGATTTTATGCTTTGATGGTGCTTCAAATAATAATCCAAGGGTGGCAAGGGTGAGAGGGGTTATATTTTTCCCTAAAGGAAAAATATAATTGTCTTGTGCTTGATGAATGGGATCAATCTCAAATAATCAAGCAAAATCATATGAATTTCTTCAAGGATTAATGTTGGAAAAGGAAATTCATGTTTCCTCTCTGATTGTTGTTGAAGATTACAAAATCCTTATTCAACATATAGTTGTTAACTCACTACCTCATGAAAATTGGTTGAAAAGTATAATGAAAAGGATCAAAAATATCTTTCCATTTATCCTTTCATCAAATTACATTATTTCCACAGAGAAAATAACCAAGTAGGTAAAATGGAAAAAATTGAAGGGGTCAAATTGAATCTCGATGAATTCAAGGTTAATGAGAAAGTTTCATGATGGACCCTCCTTTGATATCTTGATGAAATTAAAAAATCTAGGGCCCCTCTCCGTATGGACCATTTTTTGAATCAAAGAAAACAATTGTGACATTGCACCAAGTGAATCCCCATGCAAGAGTAACTGAAGTACAACTTAAGAAGGGTAAAAAACAAGGTACTAAGAAGATAATCATGATGGAAAGTGTGAAGTAGCAACAAGGTCCTGTCATTCATTTTTCTCTTAGGGGAGGATATGTTATTTTTGTTTGGATCGATCTAGTAACATGATAAAGGGTGACATCTTGGAATACACTCCTCATATAATCTGAACAAATTAGATTCAACGTGGGATATGATAGTGGATGATGCAAAACTACTTAGTACATAGATTTGGTAATATTTGTTTTGGTAGGAAGGGGGAATGTAAGTAAGTCTTTGGTCATGGTCAACATTTCTTCTCCAAATCCATCGCATGAAACAACATGTTTCACATGGGGATATGTGCACATGCACATTTCCTTTGGTTACTCCAAGTACAAATTTCCCTATCAAGTGGAGGATTAGTAAGCCAAATAATAGTATGTATAGGTGGTATCCAATTTTTGTCATGATGAATTTGGATGGTTGTGATCAAAATTTAGATTATATTTTCTCTTGTCTATTAATTACATGCACACATGAAGATTTCAAGAGGAGAAAGGGCTACAGAAAGGGTAGTAATAGGAAATTGGAGAGATTGAAAATCCTCGTGAGCTTATAGGTGCTACAATTCATTACAAGTTTGATATTCTCTACCCTCAGTTAATCTATTAGTGTTTCCTTGTTTCAAGCCACCCTCTCTATATAGTTTGATTTCCTTTCTAGATTTTTTTGATATAATTTCACCTCCAACATGTTCTATGAAGGATGGATGCATGATGTTACAAGAATTTTGAGCTAAGGTATCCTTTATGAAGGTTTATATCAAATGGGAGAAGTTGTAGTCTATTTAGGAAGAGGCAATATAGATTATCATATTGGAGTTGTGAATTATATGACATTTCATGATGTTTATTGTTGTGATTGTGCCCATTTATTTTCAACAAAGGGCGAGTTTGGAAAAAGTGTTCAAACCAATCATCTCAGTCAACACACTTTGAGGGTGGAGAAAGTGGAACTAATTTTTCAACCATGAAGAAGTGTATAATAATGGGACTTGAGCATGGCACATTGCAATCACAATTGAATACAATGAAAGAAGAAATAGAGAAATAAGTTTTTTTGTTGGAGAGAATTGAGGGAGCAGGGGTGAGGTGGCTAAACCCTGGTTGCCTCTACCCCTGGTTCATGCATCTCCTTTGATTCATGACCTAGTATTCGGGGCTTCTAGTAAGTTGTCAACACTGCTTGTTGGTGGAGGTTATTGCACGTTGTGTCTAGTTATCATGTCTGCATTCAAGAGGAGATTTTGAGGGAGTGGGGGCGAGTTGGATGAACCCTAGCTACCTCTACCCCTGGTTCGTGCCTTTCCATTGTTCTTGACTAGGTCTCCAGGGCTTCTCGATTGTTGCCGACACTGCTCATTTTGGAGGTGTATTGCGCAGATGCCTACATGGGTTTGGTGTTGGGGTTTGTTGTTCGTGGCCTAGATGATGCAACCTATCTTAGTTTTCATCTCCATGGGTGCCTTCTTCTGGTGCAACGTTATTGGTTTGGTTTGTGGGTTTAGCGGGTTCCGTTGCGGTTTCTTCCATGTTCCTTCTACTACCCTACTTTTGGAGTTTTTGTTTCGGGTTACTAGGCGACCTGTGCCCTAGATATATTCTGGCTTTTGGTATTTTTTTCCATAGCTGCATGTATGTTCTTGTATCACAGGTTGTCTATAAGCATTTTTTCCTCTATGGGGTTTTCAACCCGTTTTTTGTAAATTATTTATAGCATGTTTTTTATGGATTTTGACAAGTACTCCCTTTGGAGTTTTCTATTTGGACAGAATTGCACTGTAAGTGGCTTATGACCATGATTCTACATATGCTATCAACATCTACAACATGTAATTTTCTGAATTATTATCAATGAAAATTATGATTTTTCCATGTGAAAAAAATGAAAGAAAAAATACTAGATCTTCAATTGAAGCACAACCAGTGGATCTCTAGAATTACTTGTTATATGAAAATTATGTTAGAATACCATAATATGATAAAGAAATTAGAGAATGAAATATTTGCCACGCATAAAAAAATGGAATAAATTCATCTTTCTCTGGGGAAATAGTGCTCAAAACCTTCCTCAAGAAGCACCTTAACTAGCTCTCCTCATGTTGATATCCCAAATTTAAATGAACCAGCTATGGATAATTACATGCGCTATGGCAAGGAAGGGTCTCTTACTTCACATAGTGTGTAATTTGTATGGAAGTTAGATTCTATAGGATTTTGGACTTTTTTTAGATAGTCTTCACCTATCATTTTTCTAGTTCTAAGGTAGTATCTAGATGGAGTTTTGAAGATATGACATGGTTTGAAGAAAGGATAATACAACCAACAATCAAAGACGATAATATAATGTTTTTTTATGTAACTATTGTGATCCAAATGCAGATTATCCATTAATACAAATTCTCATTCTAGTTTAACAAAAAAAAATATGAATCATATGCACTCTTGCAAGGATTGCACCAATCCATCAATATACAGGACAAGAAAATGATATATTTTGGTGATTCTAGTATTTTTATTTAGCATGTGGTCTCCAAGTCTATTCCAAAAGAAATACATCTAGCTTCCATCCTTACAAGGGCTCATCAAGTTAGTACTTAGTTTGAAGCTCTAGAGTGGCATCAAGGTGGGATAATATCGTTTTAGTTGGAAAATTATAGGTTTACCACCCTTCAATTTTTTTATAGTAGATTAGGGCCTTCATGTAGTTGAATTTTGGGTTCATGTCACTAATCCCACTTCCTTTTTGTGGGTAGTGGAAAATTCCCTTCTCTTGACTATTTTTATGGTTATTGTTTATGTTCTCTCCTCTTTGGACATCTTTAAGAACTCAAGTATCCAGTCCTTGGATGGATTCCTCTAGTATTCCTCTCTCCATCATCCCAATTCTACTATCACTAGAGTATCACCCATACAATTAATTGAGCTCCATAAGAAAATACAATATCTTAACCACCACAAGGCTACAATAAGTGTGCTTGAATATGGTTTGTGATCCCACATGAATAGCACAAGTCAACGCAAACCTAGTGCACAATTAGAATTGAGATAATACCATAGACTTTGTGACAACAAAAGTGTAGAATGGATGTATTAGAATCCATGGTTTGGAAATGAAGCACATCAAAAATTGTATCCATTAGAACACATACGAAACCACCTTTGGAACCACCTTTAGCAGCGCAAGTATACCCCATTGTGTAACTCCCATTAAAGATGTAGGAAGAAGATTAGACGCAACTAGTCTAAGGATCTTCTAACATAGAAAGAAGAAAGTTTTAAATCTCATCATATTCATAAGTAAAGTTCCCTCCTAAGCTCTTCCCAGAGAAAATATGTTTGTCAAGCTATCTTTCAGTGAAAATCACATGGGAAAATATTTTTCAACACGTTTCGAACCATCTAGTGTGGTTCATTATGAGGACAAGATGGAGATTCAGATCATGGCACTAGATTAAACAAAGAGATCAATGTAGAGACCTTTGATATTTTTAACAGTTATGATATAACAACTAGTTTTGAAAAAGAATTTTTAGAATGATAAAGGGAACTTGAGTCAAATATTAAGATTTAGATCAAGTTGAAATTTAGATAAAAGTCAGAGCTAAATTTATTTAATAATATTAAAAATAATTTTAAAATGCTAAAGGGACTTGGGCCAAATATTAAGATATAGATTAAGTCAAAAATTTTAGATTAAAATATAAATAAATAGGAACTAAAATAGTTATTAAGTCTTAGTCAAATATTTAGAATTGGATCAAGCCAAATATATAAATTAATATATAAATAAATAAGAATGAAATTAAGTTAATTGCAGTATAAAGTCAAATATTTTTATTAAAATAAGAATAAAATTAATAATTAAGCGTGGTCAACTTTTGAAAAGGTCAAGATCAAATTAACAAATAATAATAAAATTTTCTGGAATAAAAGAAAAAATCAAAATAAAAAGGCCATAAACTAAGAAAAAAATATTCAAATTGAAATAAAAATAATTAACAATGAAACTAAGTTAATTATTAAGTCTAGGAGTAAAAATAAAGCTAAGACTTAAAATAAATAATAATATTAAATTAATAAAAATCAAATAATAAAATGAATAAAATAGTTGTAAATAATGAATTGAATAAATATGATTAAAATTATTAGTATTATTATATAAATAAAAAGGTTGAATAAGGACCGGCAGAGGATCTGAAGCACGATCTCTACAGGATCTAGGGTTTCGAATGGACGCCTTCGGCTTTCGCTTCTTGGGAAAGAATGGCCTGCTCCGAGCCGCCACAGAAATGGATGGAAGCCTGCTGCCCGTTTACACATGGTCGACCGAAGACTACATGAAGAAAACAATAGATCTGAAGGGGTGGCTGCAGATTGATGGAAGAGATAAGGCGCTGCGGCACAGTCTTAATCTCAGCATGCTAAGCGGAGGCGAGGCCTGCGTATGGACCAGCGATGCTGAGAACTAGGTATACGCCTCCATTCACCCTGATTTCAACGACCCTATCAAGCGCATCACGATCTGCAAGGTAAGCATCATGAAGAGGGTTTTTCTAGACAGGTACCAGGGTTTCCATGGTCATAAATCTCCGATGGATGATGACGGAGGATGTGGATACATGGAGGCAGAGATAGCTATATCTTTGCAGATAGGAGGTATCAAGCCCCCTAACTCTAGAATCACCACGGATCTGCCAGATCTAAAGAGCAATCATATAGATCGGGGTCTATACAAGGTCAGTTCGTCAGATCTGAATCAAATATTTGTCAGATCTGTTGAAGGTAGACACCACTGTGTACAGATCAGGGAAGGGATGGATGTCTTAGGGTTAAAAAAGATAATCCAAAACATATTGGGAACTCTGGCAATATACCAAAACCTCTTATTTTCCAGACTATGTATGCAGGATCACCACACACTCCAGCACTATGGAGTTGCAAATGATTCAACCATTATACTCAACCTGAGACTACGAGGCGGCTGTAAGGGAACCAGCTCAAAAACCACAGGATCCTTCCGTGATGCAGTTAAAGGAAAGGAACCACTGAATCATAAATCAGCACCCACATCCAAGCTTCCAGGCCCATACATAGTGGAACAGAAGCAAGAATCACCTTTACTTACTGTAACAATGCCGGAGGTAACAGATCTATACTCAGATTTATTACATAAGGCTCATATGCATATTTAATGGTTATTGGCCCAAAGTGGATGCATTGCACCAATGGGTATTTACATCATGGTCAACCAAATGTGAAATATACCTTTGCCCTAAGGGTTTTTTCATAGTCAGATTTAACACAGAACTGGAATGAGACAGCATCATAAATCAGGGGCCTTGGTTTTGGGGCAATGTTGGCCTCTTTATCACCCCTTGGTTCCAGGATTTTGATGCCAACACCATGGTTGTTTCGACAATACCTGTTTGGGTAAGGCTGCATAACCTCCCACTGCATTTTTGGCACCGAAAAGATTTAACAGCCATAGGGAACTCTTTAGGAAAACATCTTAAAAGAGATGAAGACAGAGCTATGCGCGGATTATTCACATATGCTAGAATATGTGTAGAGGTGGACCTAAGTCAAGGACTTCCGGATCACATCACATTGAATTTTAATAATTCATTATGGACGCAAAATCTTGACTACGAGAACATGGCTTTCAAATGTCGTAGATGCATGCAGACAGGGCACCTGCAAAATGCATGTCCATTGACTAGTAGGGAGCCAAAAGGGAACAAGAAACAATAGAAAAAACCAAAAGGTTGGCAGAATACGGAACCACTGGAGGAGGAGGCACTGAACACAGAACCCACAGATGAACAAATGAGACAGGGGAAAGAGCCTAATGAAGGCACTAAGAGGCCCAACTTGGAGACACATAGCTTGGTACTGCAGCAAGATTTACAATTGGAATTAAGCGGAGTCAAAAGAGAACATAGCCCAGAAGGATCGGACTCAGATAAAGAACAACCAGCGTACATTGAGGAAAAACAACTGGCTGTAATTGATCCTACTATCAGCACTGGAGTCTGGTGCAAAGTAGAAAAGAAAAAAGGTAGGAGAACAGAGGCCTGCTAATCACCTACTATTATATATGTTTGTCTTCTTGACATCTCAGGAACTGTTTTTTTGCCATTTTGTGCTTTTATCTCTGTTTGCTGCCTGATATTACAAGATCATCCATTTGCATATGCTTTATAGCATCTACAAAATGTAATTTTATCAACATGAATAAAATTACAATTTTTTCCTAAGGGAAAAAAAAAAGTTGGATAAGATCAAAAACAAATATTCTAAACAATAAAACTCATAAACAAAAAAAAGAAAAAAAGTAAATGCATGGATAAATAAAATCAATTATAAAAATATAAAGTATAAGATAAATCAAAAGAATAAATTAATCAAAGGGGAGGTGCTTAAAAAAAAAAGAACATGACAATTCGAGAAGATAAGGAAAGTATCCAACACCTGCTAATACTCCAATTGTCGTCTATATATAGATTGACAAGACTTCTTTCAATTTCCAAGGCCTCCCTAAACACCTAGTGATGAAAGTGATGTTATGCCCAAGCAGAGGATCGAGAACTTCCATGTTTGATATCATTCACGTGCTCATGAATCCTTAGATTAAACGAGTGGCCAATTTCACCAGTATATGGAGTTCCACAAGAGAAAGGGATGTCATAAACACCTTTCCCATCTTTGGGGTTCACAATATCCTTTATGGATATGAGGGAGCTTCCGATTGTGTTTAGCGGCAATGTTGAAGGGACCTTATGTTTCTTTAGAATCTTCACAACATTGTTTGTGGTTCCTTAGATAAATGGAAGATGTACCCCCAAAAACCAATTTTTAATATCTTTCTTGATCCTGGGACCTTTTTCAGCCTTAAGAAAGGTTGTATGAAATAGTTGCCTACTGCCATTATTATAAAAAAACATTAAGGAAATGAGAATTTTCATCATTGAGGTGGTTTTTATCAGAAACGTGTAACGCTCAAGTGGCTAAGGTGTTGAGAATACTTAGATTTTGAGTAGGGAAATGATGTGAATTAGCATGCAGATATTGTTCAATGTGAGTTTTCTTTCTAAAAACCTAGTGGGAGAAACAAACACCATCTATTTTTGAAATAAGAACATTGAGGAAAGGTAGGTTTCCTTCAAATTCACATTCCATAGTAAATTTGATGGAACTAGACTGATTGTTAAGATGCTGGAAAAAGAGCTCCAACTTGTCTTGACCATGAGACGAAATGACGCAAGCATCATCCACAAGCCTTTTCCAAAGCTTGGGTTGGGATAGAGTAGAGGAAAAGGCCCTAGGTTCAAATTCTTACATGAACAAATTGGCCACCGCTAGGGAAAGGGAGGAATCCATGGAAACGCAACAAGTTTGTTCAACAAATTCTCCCTCAAAACTAAAGAAAGTAGAAGTAAAATGAATTTCAACCAAGTAAGTTATCTCTAGATTAGTAATGCACTTGATGACTTCAATGGCCTCATTAATCAGGATTTTAGTGTGCATGGAGAACACATGAAAATTAACCAAACTATCCCCTGGATCCAACCTTATACATATTAATTGATCAACAAATGAATACAAATTTTTGACAAAGGATTTAGTCCGACCAACCAGAGGTTTTATCTTATTGGATAAAAACTTAGCAAGAAAATAGGTTGGCCCTCTAATGGTGTTGAAAATGGGATGCAAGGGAGCCCCTTATTTGTGGATCTTTGGAAGTCCATAAATCCTACGAGTGAGAGTGATACTTTCAATCAACTTCTGGCTAAGAGAACCAACAATTCTACTAGATTTTATGGCTAGAGAAACTGTTTTAGAAATCTTGTTTAAAGGATTCTTATTAAGCTTTATGTAGCTCCCACTATTACAAAGGTGATCTAACATCTTTCTCCAGTATTCATCCCTATCAGATAACAATAGCCCCCCTTTATCAGTTTTAAGAACAACGGTGTTTTTGTTATTGTTTAAAGCTTTGAGAGCTTCAAACTCAGGTTTGCAAAGGTTGTTCTTAGGGGGTTTAGCCTTTCTCAAGACAACTGCACAGTCTTATCTTATGATATCCTTAATAATGTCTGGTAAATCCCTTATCTTAAATTCAACATCATAGATAACATCTTCTACAAGGATATTTATTAGGAGCAAGGGAAAAATTTAAACCTTTCTCTAAAATACTATAAACCGAAGGATCAAAAGAAAAACTAGAAAGATTAACAACTCTATTATTAAAATAAAATTTTCCTTTATTATTAAAATATTTGCCTGAATCCAGAGAAAATAATAATAATATAATAATAATAATAATTATTATTATTATTATTATTGTTATTTTTATTAATATAGTCATTGTTGTTTTTATTATTATTAATCATAAAAAAAGGTATTATCACTGACAGAGATAAAGGAAGAAGAATGAGATAGGGAGTTAGAATTGAAAGAAAGGACTGACAGAGATGGAGGAAGAATTTAAAGGAAGAAGGGGGGTGAATGCACTCGGAAACACAATTGCTTGGTGTTCGGATCAAGCAATTGGATAGAAGGGATAGTTGAATAGCACGACAAGCCAGATCCAAAGAGCATGCTTCCTAGCTTGATATTACAGGTAGCTTCGAGGGGCTTTTAAGAAGGGATAATGACGACAAGGAGACTTGGCTCAAAAGGTTATCTACATAAGTTTGAGCCTCCGATGTGGAATTGTTTGATGAAGGCAAGCCCAGAGGATAGCGAACAAAAGGTTGGAGGGACTGAAAATTGAAAAATCTCTTGAACGAGTGGAGTGAGAACCATGTTTTATGCTGGAGAATTTGGAGTGATTAGGATGAATGAAAGAGGGGGAGAGCGAGAACTAGAAAATCGTGAAGAGAGAGATAACATTCATCCTTTGGCGTGACCTTGGAAATGATAAGTGATTTAGCTGACAAGGAGACCCTAAAATCTTTTTATTACTCTGTTGGGAAGTTATTTTAATGGGAAAGGTGTTTATGTCATTTTTTTTTTCTTCTGAAACTATATATATTAGTGAAATTAGCTACTCGCTAATTTAGGGATTCATGAGCAAGTCACTGATATTAAACATTGAAGGTCTCGATCTTCAGCATGCAAAGAAGACAAATCTTCGTATTTGCATTGAAGTAGCTAAGGTCATTGCAAGGATTGATCAATCTGAATAGAGATGATGGTTGGAGTATTAGCAGTTGTTGGATCCCTGCCTTATCTTCCTGAGTTTTTTTTTTAACACCTCCCCTTTGATTAATTCATTCTTTTGATTTATCTTATACTTTATATTTTTATAACTAATTTTATTTATCCATAATTTACTTTTTATTATTATTATTTATTTTGTTTATGAGTTCTATAATTTAGAATATTTTTTTTATTATAATAATAATACTAATAATTTTGATCATTTTTATTCAATTCATTATTTACAATTATTTATTAATTTATTATTTAAATTTTACTAATTTATATTATTATTAGTTTAAGTCACTAACTTAATTTTACTTCTAGACTTAATAATTAATTTAATTTCATTATTAATTATTTTATTTCAATTTGAATATTTTATTCTTAGTTTATGGCATTTTTATTTTATTTTATTTTTTATTCCAAAAAAATATTATTATTATTTGTTATTTGATCGGAACTTTCCAAAATTTTGAGGATGCTTAATATTTTATTCTTATTTTAATAAAACAATTGGCTTTATACTCCAATCAACTTAATTCATTCTTGTTATTATATTTTAATCTATATATATTTGGCTTGATTTAATTCTAAATATTTCACTAAGAGTTAATATCTATTTTAGTTCCTATTATTATATTTTAATCCAATTAATTAACTTTATTAAATTAAAACATTATTAAATTAATTTAATTTTTCTATTTTAATCTAAGATTTTTTACTTAATCTATATCTTATATTTGTGCCAAGTCCATTTAACATTTTAAATTTAATTTTAATATTATTAAATCAATTTAATTTTACTTTTACCTAAATTTTGACTGATCTAAATCTTAATATTTGACTCAAGTTTCCTTTAACATTCTAAAAATTCTCTTTTGAAAACTAGTTGTTATATCATAACCGTTAAAAATATTAAAGGTCTCTACATTTATCTCTCTATTTAATTTGGTTCTATAATATGAATCTTCATCTTATCCTGACAATGAACCACACTAGATGGTTTGAAATGCTTCACCAAAAAATTTCCCATGTGATTTTTACCGAAAGATAGCTCAACAATTATAATATAGATCACAAAACTCTGAATTCACAAAAAAATAATATGTTTGATTTTGATGACATAGTTTATCACTATACTTCTCATTATCCTTTAACATAAAATAATCCCCTTTTGTTTTTACAGTGGTAGTCTCCGAATAATATATTATCTTAGAATTAGGATGCATTTTTCTAGGGGTTTAAACTATGGTCATATTGGGACTATTCTAGCTCTTATGATTCACAATTCCAAGGTGACAATGATGGTTGTACTCTCATTAAGGTCCTAAACTTTAGCTATTTTCATTCATACAAGTTTCCCTAGTATTTGTTTAAAAAAATGGTGCAAGTTGTCATTTAAAAAATGTTACGATTCTAAAAAAAGGGAGGGCATGTGGGGCACTGGGTGGGGGATGGTCAATTGATAGCACTACTTTCCAATTTGAGAATTGATTTTAAGTTTTAGTTGCAATGGTACCAATTGTTAAAACCATTGTTTGAAAAATGTTGTAATTTCAAAAAATAAATTTGTTTCTTTAACACCACTTTTGGATTTAAGTGTTAATTTTAAGGTTTTTGTTAGCAACAATATGGGTTTTTAGTATTATAGATGAAAATTTTCTAATTGTCACTCTAAAAAATAAATAAATAAAAATTTCTATTTGTAGCATCAATTTTTTGTTCAAAGGTTGATTTTGTGTTCTTGGCCGAAAAATATAGTTTTTTTTTTGTGTTAGAGTTCTTATTTTAAAGACATAGTTCTCCTTAAGTTAGGTAACTATGCTTAATTTTTGTTCCATGTCAATGAAATAACAACTACAATTAAACAATAGCATTTTTTTCTTAAAAAATGTAAATTTCTAATTTTAAAAAGGACATTTAAAATCAATTATGCCTAGGGATGAGAGTTTTTCCCGCAAAGTGTGTAAGTGCCAATAATGTCAATGTTTGGGTCTCAAATTTCCTCACCAATTTTGGACATAGATTGTAAAGTAGGCTTACATTGGTAGAGAAAAAATCATTGCCAGTTGGTGAGAGAATGAATAAGAATGAGTCATGGTTTTTTTTAGATGTTTTCATTGACAAGAATGTGCATGTGATTTTAATGGATGTATATTGTACTTTATTTTAAAATGTAAATGTGAATGTCTAGAATTCACTATTGAGTAATTCAAGTAACTAAGTTAATGATAACTCGTTAAAGTTCTCATGTTTTAAGAAGTCACAATAGAAGCTATTTTTACCTGTAAATCAAAAAGTGGTGCTATCAATAACACATTTTTTTGAGATTAGACCTTTTTGAGAATTTGGTTAAAATTTTGTCTTGTTGCCTTGAAAACTAATACCATTACAAACAAAAACATTATATTTGATGGTAAAAATGAAAATTAATACTACAAATAACAATATTTTTTTTAAATTAAAATTATGACTTAATTGAAATAGTAACCTTAACCACCAATACCATGATAATACCATGATAAATGAAAATTTCAATATTGACTCATAGATTTTATTATGATAAATTTTTTTAATTACATTAAAAAACAAAAGCAAAAACTTCGATTAGTTTTTGTTTTTATGTGAAAAAACAAGACATAACATTTATTAATTTATTTTTAAAGTAACCTCATTTCAAAGGGAAAAATATTATTATTAAAAAACAAATAATAATTAATAGTTATCCTAATAATAATAATATAAAAACAAACAAATTAAATTAAAAATAAAAGAAATAAAAATACAATTTTAAATTTAAAAGGGAAAATAAAACAAATAAAAAAATTAACAATAAAAAAAATTAATTCTTAAAAAATAATAAGAAGAATAAGAAATAAAAAATAATATCTCCAAGTGTGTAGTTTATTTGGCAAAAAATAGTATGTAAATATTTATGTAAAATATTATGAAGTCTTTGGTTCAAGCACTCTACTTAACTCGTTTCAACATTAGGAGTAGTGTGGTACACTTAGTGGTTATAGAAGTAGTGGATAGAATCAACCTCGTGTAATCCAAGTTTGAGTCTCGCTTAATTGTCGCTTCAAGTAGTTACTAAGAAAATAATTAACACCATTACAAAAAAAAAGAAGAATGAAATTTTTTAAGGGGTTGGAGGAAATTCTTGAAATAAATTACTCCAATCCCCACCCATCCCTTTATCCACCATTGACCATTAAACCATGTCCCATCCCCCTCCCTCATTCCTCCCTTCATCCTTCACATGTTACCCTCCATCTCTGCAACAACTCCCTCCTCTATGGCCCGCATAACACATGAAGGATGAAGGGAGGAGTAGGAAAGGGGAAGGGGGCGTGGGGTTAGGATGGAGTGAGGAGTTGAGGAATGCCATGAAATGAGTGCTCCATTATGTTGGGATGGGGTAAGCTATTCTAATTTTTAGATTTTAAAGCTAAATGATGTTAATTTTTTTCAAATTTTTTATTTCTCTATTTATTTTTAAATAGAGAGGCCGATAAGGTCCTCATGGGTTGAGTATCGTGATTTATTATGTCTTATAGGCATACAATGTTCTCTATTCTCTTTGTGTTTGTTCTTTTGATTAATGTTGTCAGGATGTGAGTCCTTTGTAGAGGCTGTCGTGACCTCTATTACATTAGTCCCTTCATTTTTTTACAATTTTGATTAGAAAGAATCTACGAGAATAAGAAAGGGAGGCCTATAAAAAGAGTGGCCAAAGAGATAAAAAATTAACAACGGAAGTAAGAAAGCGACAAGCAGAAAAAAGATAAATGGACCAAGTGGTTATCTTGGAAATCATCAAGTGCACGTGAAAGAAGGATTAACAACATCAAGTAAGAATGAAATAGAATTGATTGGGTCAAATAACAACTAAAGTCGATCGTGTCAAACCGCGGGATTTGAGTTGGACTACATCAAGGTAGCATATTTCTTGATAACATCAAATAGGCCAAAAACTATATAATAAGTTGCAAGGTGAGTTCCGCAGAGGGGAGAATTAGAAAAATGGGTTGACATGTTATTGGAATTTCTACTCATGCTCTGATATTGTATTTTTTCTCTGTAATTGAGGTTTTGGTGGATGATCTTTGAAATATCTAGGTATGATGTCGCATATCTATAGTTGTAAAATTGGTATGGCTTGATAATAATAAAATGGAGACTATTTGTAGGGAGATCTTTTGTGCAATGTGTGTGTGTATGTGTGATTATGCACCTATTTAAAAAAATCTAAGTTCTTGGTCAAATCATATGTGTAGTATGTCTTTATTCACTTTCCTATGTAATGGTTATTGATTTTCTCTATAATGTTTTAATGGTTGATGTTTAATATATATCTAGTAAAATATATCCACTCGCCCTGTAAACCCCAACAATACACCTAAGTCTTGGAAACACTTCGAGTGAGATTGTCTTCCCTTGTGAAGGATTGAAAATGACAAAACAAAGGTAGACTACAACAAATATTTGTGTTGGATCCCTGAAGCAAAACCCTAGTGTCTGCAATAATTTTTTACCAACAAATGGTCTTGTAACACCCCGACCCCACATTTACCCAATTTTACAAACACTCCAAAGTAAACACGAGCTGAGAGCTACTATGACAAGACTGAACATTCAAGTTCTATTTATGGAGGTGAGGTCTACAAACTACAAACTTATTGATACCTCTCAGGGACACTTGATCACCTGGATGTTAGACAACATCCACTAGTGATCTAACCCTGAGATGGAACTTCTTTTTACCTAAACTCATAGCCTAGACACACACATGCCAAGTTGTGCACGGGGCCAAAAGGCTCCATCTTCACACATAGGCCTTCCTTTGTGTTATTGCAACCAAAATTTCCTAGTTTTGAGGGTGCGATAAGAAACCCCAATCCATATTTTTAGGACCATTTCCAGGCCAACTACCCAAAACTACCCAAAACTATGTCATTAACCTGTAAGAGTCTTCATTCTCTATACTTGACTCATTTCCTACTCAAAATTTTCCAATACATAATAATCATTTAGACAAACACTTGGTGAACATAACACCTGGATGTCATGAATGCATATATGTTCACTATATCATAAATTTAATCAGAGAATCATCAAAAAGTTTTTTTTCCCTCTCTAGCTAGTTGCATCAAACACATTAGCTCATGCATTCATGTAATCATTCAATAACTCATCAACCATTAACAAGATCTGTAATAGGGTCACATCACTTAACCATGCTTATAAACAACATTTAACTAGAAAGGAAACATGAAAAAATAATCATAAAATCACATTTTAAACTAGTGCATGTTCTCATAGTCCTCAATAATAATTAACACATATTACCATATGAAAATTCCAACCAAGTCAAGGACTTCCATGTAGCACCCAACCATAGATTGGGGTGGAACCAAATATTTCTTTCAACCCAATAACCCCCGTGTCATATTCCAAGCATTAATATGGGATCACATGGGATAAACCAAAATAGAACCAACTAGGGCTTCTGGAGGTTAAACCACCTCAACCCTCCACCACAATGGTTTTACCTAAACTGGTCCAGAAATCACCAAAATCAAACAAGCATGGATGCCTCAAAATTGTTCACCATACCCAGAGGAATTTTCCTATCTCCACCCACCTGTCAAGATTTCTAGGAGAAATCCCATCTCCACCCTCAAACCTTAGGAATTTTCTAGAGATCGCCTCAAATACGATCCAAAATCTATCGGCCATCCAAATCTTAACCAAATAAGGAACCCACTACATCATGGTTATCTAGGAAATGGCAAGGCAAAGTTGAAACCACTGTCAATCCAAAAAAAACCCATGTCAATGCTAGAAAACATAAACAATAAATTAATGCATGCACCATGCATCAAATACCTGCATGCTAAATCACACATGCACATTCTTAACTACAAATCCATGACTATTTTTTTGCCCTTATTGTTGCGGTAAATTTTACACACAAGGAGCCATTGCTGCATAATCCTATGCATTATGAGGATCACCAAACAACAAAAAATATGGATAAATCAACTCAACAAAAAAATCTTGTGTGTGAAGCCTGATTATCTTCTTGATTGTTTAGAGGTTTTTTGTTTCAGCCACATTGAATCCATGTTCCTAACAGGGTGGCAACACCACCCATTTAATCATTTTCAAGCTGGTGGGGGTAGCGCCCCTAAAGCTAAAAAGAGATGAAAATTTTCCTAGTAAAATATTGTAATTTCGTAGTCAATCTGAGCCATTCATTAGTCGCATGATCTGATGGTAGAAGTTATGTTAATTTAGTGTTTTTTTCCCTATAAGGAAACCCCTCATTTATATGAGGGAGTTGTATTGCAAATGTAGATTATTATTCTAAGATAGAAAGAGAGAGGATCTTGTGTGAGAGGAAAGAGGAAATTACAATAAATCTGTTGTAGGTCATATCTCTTCATTTTGCTGGATAATATAAAAGGAATGAATGGATGTTTCTCTATGGACGTAGCCCAAATTGGGTGAACCACGTATATCTATGTCTCTCTTGTTTTATGTGTCAATATATTTATGTTTCCATAATATTCTGTTTATTTCATTGGTCCTTTAATTAATTTCTTAAAAAATCCCCAAATTATATGGTGATGCAAGGAGACATTCATGTAGTTCCTAATGTTACAGGGTTTGAGCAAATACCTGACCTCCTCGCAAATTGGTGAACGGTTTTAGGCCTGATGTAGATTTATATTGCATTAATGAGGAGGTCTCTCTCTTTCACTATTAATCCCAATTATACACACAAGCACAAATAAACAAAGACAACAAGTAGTATTTTGCAAAAGACTATAAGCTCAAAACATCAAAAAACACATGAATGTAAATTACTACAAACACTAATGTAAAGGAAAGGAACATGAATCTTCATTAACCATAAATCAAATGTACATAAATAACTTCAGCTCTCAAAACTAAATGACAATAGAAGAAACATGTGACTCTTTATAGCTCCATCTCTCTGATATAACTCTCAGATTATCCCCCAACCCGACCCTCTAGGATGGCGTAGTATAAATAAGAAGAACAAGACTTCCAAGAGGATGAATGTAGGCACCTAGGGAAAAGAGAAGTTAAATAAGATTCTCAATAATGTGTCCTAGCCATCTAGAATAGATGAGATAAGATGATGAGTCGAATTGATATCCTAGGAACTATAAGTCTCTCAATCACATGGACCAAACTGTGAAATTTTGGTCATAACCATGTGGAAGATGGGTTGTGTTACACTAAAATTTGTCACCATGACTATTTGCAGTTAGTATGGCTCCATCAAATGTCATACTATCCTCCTTGGCAAGCCTCATACCTCTGCTCTCCATGTCAAACTTCAAGAAAGAGAGAAAGTCTTTAAAAATCTATTTTATCTCTGGGTACACAGTTTCTATCAACCTTACTTGCATGTACGCAACCCAAGTTCACAATACCTGCGTACTTGTACACTCTGTATGTAAAGGGCTGGGTGCGTACTCCTGTAAAGGTCAAAAGGCGCGAGTTTCATCTTAAAAAAGTTACTTGTGGTCATTTCTAGAGCATTCTAGAAGGTTGTTTGATGTGTATTGAGCGCCTCCAGATGGTTCATGTATCCCTATGAAAGAGGAACTTATCCCATCAAGAGGGGAGCTAACCCATCCAAAGAGGTGCTTATCCCATTGATGGTGAACCTGATTAACTTCCTCCAGAGCACTATAGATACAGGCATTGGGCCAGAAGGAGGGAGGTTGAAAGCTGAATATTCCAAAGGGTAGATGCTGTTGGAATTAGGACTTCCTTGTAGAAGCTTGTGAGGAGAGATTCCTATCCTTTCTTGTTTCATTTTGGAAGTGGGTGAGCTTATCAAAGTAAAGGAAAACTCTTGCTGGACCCTGGGAGGATTGTTACAACACCAAGGCTTAGGTTGTAATGGTTTCTTTGTTTCCTATTAATACAAATAAGTCCATTCTTCTCAACAATTTGTTATTTATGAGTTGTTTCATATACTCCTTGGTCTGTATGTTAAATATGTTTTATTTTATGAGATATTCAGGTGTTATTTAATAGTTTGATTGTTAGTGAATGCAGGTTTCGAAGAGAAGGAGGAGCTCATCCGGATCGACGAGGCTGGACTACTACAACAGTGTTGGACTACAGGTAGGATCTAAACACTTGATTTCTTATATGGTGAATGCTATTTAGAGAAGGATTGTTCTTAATTGTCTTGTTTGTCACTAGAAAGCCTTAAGCTTCTAGGGAGGTTGGTTTTTTCCGCAAAATTAACTCTTTCCGCCTGACAAAATGGTGACTCCATTGGGGAACTCCATTGATGTGAATGATTTTTCTTTTTTGTGAAACTTTGATCTGATAAAAGTCATTTGTTTTCTGGTTTTTGGCTGTTTGACTGTGTATTTGGGTGGGCTAGGTTATGGTTAGATTAGATTTTAGTTTTTCTTGGTTTTTCCAGTAGTACGCACCCTCTGAGTTAAGCACAGTGCGTACATGTACGCGCTGAAGCTTTGTACACAGAGCGTACACGCACCTGTGTAAACAGGCTGCCTGCATACCCTGTCAAAAGTTGAGAAAATTTCAATTTTTTACATTTTTCCTCTCAGATTTTGTCTTTAATTATTGCCCAGATCCACTGGTTATCTGTCAGAGATCTTCAACTGAACTTGTTTCGTTAGCATCAAGAGTTTTAGTGAAATTCATAAAAGTTCTAGCCCTAGGGTTTGATTTTGCATTGGTCCTGTAGTGACTTTGACTTTAGAAGTTGTGAAACCTTGGATCTCTCTGGTTTTATCAGTCTTCTTAGGAGTCAGACCTGTCATAAAGTCTACCTGTGTGAGAAACCTACCTTTGTGTTGTCTCTTTGCGGAATTTCGAAGTAGCTTGTTGATTGAAGTTGTGAATTTCATTCTTAAGAAAAGAACAAAAGAGTTTGATTTTTGTTTTTGACTAGTTTATGATTTTGCATGAACTGGTCCTTGGTTTGATTGTTACCGAGTAAAACAACCTGGAATCATCTTAGTAGGCTTTTGCCTCATTAGATTTTCTTTTAGGTAAATTTCCTTTTCATTTGCTTTTGAGTGAGTTTTTAATAGATTTTTATAAATTTTGAAATTGCTTTTGTTAAAATAGTTTTATATGCTTTGTTAAATAGGAAAAATACAAAAACATCTCCTTTGCAAAGTTTGTTTTAAGTAGCATTTGAAGTATTTTGAAAGAGAAAAGGAATTTTCGTGCAAGTAATGAGTGGTCATGTGTTGTATGCTTGGAAAAGATAAAGAGATTGTTTCTTTGATTGTCTGTTAAGAAAGTTGCTTTTATCAATTCTTGCATTTTCCAACTCTCTTAGCTAGGGAATTCATTGAAAAAGAAAAGTAGTGTAAATCATCCCAGGTGCATCTTTTTAGTGGATTTGGGTCGAGTCTACACATCATCAGTTTCATCTCCACTACCTTTTGTCTTAAAGAAAAGCCATAAAATCAACGCTTAAAGTAAAATCAACTTAGAAATTTTTCTTTTACTATGGCTCTGAAGCACCAATATAGATCAGGCTAGTGTCTTGGAGTAGGAGAGTAATTAACTCTCCAAGACTACAAAACCAAACAAGTAGCTTATCTTGTGATAGGATAAATCCAGTTGTTGCATTTATACTCTGGGAAAGCTCCTCTTAAAGGAAAAGCACGAGCTCGTGTCCGAACCAGTGAGGGGATCAATCCTCCCTCGTTGGGAACGATGCCAGACACGCACGTATTACAAACGGTAAACCTCAGATTATTGTTGAGGAGCCAGGGGATCACTTATCGGTAAACCTTGGATTGACCATTGTCAAGGAGCCGGTAAGGGGATTGAGCTTGTTACTCTGCCCTTGCGTGCTGTCGGAGTGTAAACTGTTCCCCCAGATATATTTGTTGCTGTTGGTAACCTTAGTGGCCATAATCCTAGGATTCTACCCAAGGTGACGGTGGTGGGAAGATCCCACTGTACCTGGAGCAGACGTCGGCTAGACTCACTTGGATTTTCTGGGGGGTTCACTTCACTCGAGACGGTTAAAGTGGAGGAACTTGGTCCAGTCTATTCATTAAGCAGGTTGCCGGGGTAACTGTTCCACCCGCTCTTTCTGTACTGAATCCTACGAGGTTGGATTTCATCACCAACTAGTGTTTTTGGTCCGGAAGCTTACTGTTTGTGTTTGGTTTGACGCCCTAGATTCTTTAGGCGTGTGTTTCAAATTTGATTGGTTCTTTAGCGACTTTAGGTGTTTGTTTTGAGATTTTACTTTGTTTTCGTGTGCAGTAGTTAAAAGTCTTTAGCTGTGGCTGAATCACCGAGACGCTCCCGTAGACTTCGGGAGCGAGTCTCCTGAAGTTGTTTCCGTGGCCGATTTATTGAGGCAAGCCCGTAGATTACGAGGTGACCCTCCTGAAGAGGTCCGACCTTATTACGAAGGATTAAAAATCCCTATCACTCCTGGTGGCAGTAGAATAATTTCACCTGAAGAAGGAGAATCTTCATTGGTAGTTCATTCGGATTACCAAGGTTTAGAAACAGGATACGATCCTGAAGCTATTGGGGGTTCTGAACTTACTGGTAGTGTTTCATCTACTAGTGATATAGGCGAAGAACCTCAGATATCTAAACCTGTTACTCTGGCTTCTAGTGTTCTTGATTCACCTAAAGTAGAACGAGTCATCACCGAAAATCTTCCTTCTAGTTTGATTGTTATTGAAGAGCTTGCTCCAGAAGAAGAAATAGGCGTTTCTTACCTTGAAGATCTACCTACTCTCGATCTAAGAGAGCGTGAATCTATATTTTACAGTCCTCCTAGAAGTACTACTTGGTATCTTTCGTTAACAAATTTTTTAGACAACTCAGTGTCAAGTTTTTCTCCACCTCGTTTTCCTTTTCCACCCGAAGGTTTTACTACTCCTGTATATATGTCTAGTCCGTCATCTCCGGAAGCCTATTTATACGGCGGTCCTCTGTTCCTGTGGGTATCAGTCCATTTTGGTACTTTTCAGAGCATCTCCTCATCCTTTCGAACAAAAGTTATTATTTGGAAGTAGTGGTAATAGTCAGTTGAGTGCAGAAGAAATTCTGATGATGTCAGGTCAACCTCAAGGCAGTCAGTTACCGCCTGGGAGGCAACCTCAAGGTACTCAATATACGCTTGGGGGGCAACCTCAAGGTACTCAATATTTGCCTGGGGGGAAACCTCAAGGTACTCAATTTTTGCCTGCGGGCCAACCTCAAGGACAGTACATCCCTACGGGACAGTACATTCCTCAAGGTCAACCTCAGACCCAATACATACCCCAAGGTCAACCCCAGTACCAGTATGTACCCCAAGGTCAACCTTCATATCAGTATGCGCCCCAAAATCAATACCCTTACGTACCTCAAGGTCAACCCCAGTGCCAGTATGTGCCTCAGGGCTATCAACCCCAAGGCCAGTATCAATCGCAAGGTTACCAACCGCCTTCAGGTCAACCGTATTATCAATCTTACCCTCAACCCGGTTATGGTCCTCCATATCCTCAAGGTCAATACCCCGGAACGAATTTGGTGTGGGATCCTTCTCAAAATCCACAGGTGTTGCAATTGAATGTGCAGTCATCATCCCAACCTGGACAGGCCGCTGGTCCATCTCAGCAACCCGTCCAGTCTACGGCTCCAACTTTTGCACCTTCTGTAGTTTCTCAGGCTGGGCCTAGTATGCCTCGTACTCCGCCTCAAACGTCTGTTGCGGCTACTGCAACATCTTCTCCATCTACCCCACCTTCTTCTGGAGTATCAGCAGCTCTGGTTTCTATTGTTCCTACATCTGTTCCTCAGACCTCTTTACCTCAGTATGGACCTACGGTCCAGACTTCGGTCCAGATGCCTGTAGGAAGTACGGTTGTTACTTCTCAACCTCAATTTGTTCAACCTCCATACCAGGGGTAGTACCAACCTCAATATGGTCCTGTTTCTCAACAACCAACCTACCAGTATCAACCGTATCCTGGGTAAACTTCTCAACAACCTCAACAACCCCAGTACGGTCCGGTTAATACTGGTTTTCCGGGAGGATACAATATCCCGAACACGATTCCTATTCCAAGTTATCCTGGATATCCTCCTCCTGGGGCTGGTTTAGTGACCCCAAGTTTTAGAGATCTGAACCGGCAATTGCCGTTTATCGCAACTTTGGATTTACCAGACTTGACGTGCCTAACGAATGATCCAATCAATTATCTTCCGTATTGGCCGCCAATGCCGAATAATTTGCCTAGTGACATACCCAAGTTTGAAGGTAAGTCTGGAGAGGACCCATCAAATCATGTGATGACTTACCACCTCTGGTGTGCATCAAATTCTATCTCGGATGATTCGATCCGCTTACGTCTTTTCCAGCGTACATTCATTGGTCTCGCGGCCAAGTGGTACATTGAGTTACCACGGGGCCTCTTTTTACAATTTTAGCCAGTTAGCTACCTCATTCTTAACTCACTTTCAGTTGTCGGTCATATACGATAACGGCATGGAGTTACTAACTTCACTAAAACAATCGATGTCCACGTATATTTCCGATCACATTCATGAATGGAGACGTCGAAGAAGGTTAGTGAAAGTTTTTATCCCGAACCAAATCTTAGCTGAATGGTTTGTTAAATCATTATTACCGAAGATTAATGAAGATGTAGCTAAGGCCGGTGTAGTTACTGTGGAGCAAATCATTGCTCAGGTGTAGTACCTTGACTTAGTTTACACTCAGTCGGGTACTTTACACGAGAAGATCCCAGATCTTCCAAATTCAAGTCAAGTCGCTGCTGCTCCTTCGGGATCTCATGCCGCTGATGGTATGATTGGTACGATGAACACAAAGAGCAAGAAGAAATCTTCTAAGAATTCTTCTCCTATAATCACCCTACCTGATTCCCCGACAGGAGAGTCTTCTCCTGAAATTTCCGCCGATATTCACGCTGTAGAGACATCTACGGTCAAATCAAAAAATGGTGGAAAGAAGAAGGGTAAGAAGAAGAATAAAGCAGACAAGGCTCCAAAGGATAAAATAGAAAAGTCGGAAACCAATGACGAAAAACGCAAACCTAAATATCCTTGTCTTATTTGTGAAGAAGATCATTATACAAGAGATTGCCCTCATTGGGCCGAGGTTGTGAAAATAGTCAAAGGTTCCCCAACTCCTGCTGTTTTGAAAGATCCATTTCCAAAGCAGGAGACTAAGATGATAGGTTCTTCCTCGAGTGCCAGTGAAGACTCCATTTTGATGATGTCTCATGTGAGGATTGCGACTTGATCGCAAGATTATGGTAGTAAGAATCCTGTTGATGGCAAAGAAGCAGAACCTTCTCACTCTAATCCATCAACCTCAGCTCCTGGTTCCGATCCACTACAGATCGAGAAACCTAACCTGGACATAGTAATCAAACCGCCCACCAAGGGTATACTTCGAAACTCTGCTTTCAATCCACATGCGAGAGCGGCTTAGAATTATAACATCGTTGAGGACTTAGCTATTTCACCCTCAGCGATGTCGGCTTTGGAAGTGCTGCAATCATGCCCAGCATAAAGAAAATTACTTTTGTCGGCTACCGGAGCTGTTGATATTCAGGATCCGAACCTGATAATCTTTGATCTAGAAAATAGTACACCGCGTTTACCTCATCGGATGGCTTTCCAGATTGCAGTGATACTAAAAAACAGGCCTGTTCATCGGACTGTAATTGATGAGGGAGCTTCCACGTGTATTATGTCGATTCAGTGTTGGAGATCGCTTGGTTCTCCTTCACTGAACTAATCCCCGACCATCCTTAAGGCCTTTGATGGTCGTGGGTTCCATCCGTTTGGCATTCTACAGGATTTACCTATAGAGGTTGAAGGCAAAACCGTTAGTCTAGATGTGGAGGTGGTTGATGCCCCTCTGGACTACAACCTTCTCTTGGGTCGAAGTTGGCCATATGCTATGACAGCGGTCGTTTCATCAGTCTTCAGAGTAATAAAGTTTCCATATAATGGCAAGATCGTGACAATAGACCAGCTGGCTTACTTTGCATCCGACCCAGCCTCTTCAGAGAGTATCCACATGTCGGTAAAAGACTATCCCTTACAGGGACATTGGCGTAGGTTTAGTTAAAGATTGGTTTATGGGAACTTTTCCTTTTCCTCCAATCAACGCATCTCTTCATTTGCATTATTCATATGATTACATCAGACACCATTATTTACGACGATCCTTGGATTGTTCCTTCTGAATCTGAAATAGACTCATTTGGTAATGCTATGCCTTTGAGTCCATATGAAACTGCTTATGAAGCTGTCGTGTCTTTTACCGACCCGCTTTCAACTGAAATTGACCAAATGAATGTGGTCCATGAGGAATCACTTTTCACATCAACCTCAGAGTTAATAACATTTCCCGAAGTTGTGTCATCTGACGAACACCTTCGTGAATTCCTATGTGTAGATGATTTACCATGGGAGGATCTTCATCACAGATCTTTGTTTTTACCTGAGGATGATCGTTTCAAAAAATAATTTCTCATCCATCTTTACCGCTGAATATGTCAAAGACGCTCAGAGTCCAATGAAACATCCTGATTCAGAGCTGAATTTAGGGAATATTTCTCGACTATTCCCATTGCACCATCTCAACATCACCAACCTTCTGTTGACCCTTTACCTTCTTCGCCTAATTTTTCTTCCTCCATTTCTTCCTCTTCGCTTGGTAAAATCCTTGACGCTAGTAACCAGGTGACTAAGAAGAAGAAGAAAGGGAAGAAGAAGAAGAAGA
>APFE030289909.1:120286-155881 GCA_000404065.3 Pinus taeda
CATTGGGCCAGAGGAGGGGAGGTTGAAAGATGAACATTCCAAAGGGTAGATGCTGCTGGAATTAGGACTTCCTTATAGAAGCTTGTGAGGAGATATTACCATCCTTTCTTGTTTCATTTCGAAGTGGGTGAGCTTACCAAAGTAAAGGAAAACTCTTGCTGGACCCTGGGAGGAACTTGCACAACACCAAGGCTCAGGTTGTAATGGTTTCTTTTGTTTCCTATTAATACAAATAAGTCCATTCTTCTCAACAATTTGTTATTTATGGGTTGTTTCATATACTCCTTGGTCTGTATGTTAAATATGTTTTATTTTATGAGATATTCAGGTGCTATTTAATCGTTTGATTGTTAGTGAATGCATGTTTCGGAGAGAAGGAGGAGCTTGTCCGGATCGATGAGGCTGGACTACTACAATAGCGTTGGACTACAGGTAGGATCTAAACACTTGATTTCTTATATGGTGAATGCATATTTAGAGAAGGATTGTTCTTAATTGTCTTGTTTGTCACTAGAAAGCCTTAAGCTTCTAGGGAGGTTGGTTTTGTCCGCAAAATTAACTCTTTCTACCTGACAGGTTGTGTGTGTGGTTTGAAGGTTCCAAATGAACTCATAAGCTTCCTTGTGTGTGTTTATGGCATAACACTAGGAAATGAGTGGTCAAAGGCTAAGGAAAAAGGTCAATAGTATAGTGACCCAAGATGACTAACCCTATGGAGCTAAATAGGCTGACAAAAGATGCACCCTAATGCATGAGGGTAGATGAGTAACTGATGGCCGAAATGAATTATAATAAATATCATAGGTAAAAATAGAAGGGAGGAGATAAAGCCAAGAAATCAAAGCAGAAGAAACCAATTGTTGAAGTCTCATTTGTGTTGATAACATCCCCGAGGCAGACATATCCATGCTCACTCATAAAGAGACACTGAACATGGCCTCCAAAACATACGCTGCATATCCCTGAGATGAAATGCTAAAACATGCCCTTGGAGAATACATAGTTTATCCATGTGACTCATCAAATAGATCATAGACACCATCAAATACAATGTGGATTTATGTGATAGTATACATCAATAGACTATGGACACATAACAAATAGGAGGTTCCCTAGAATATCCCTCAAAAGACGTAAATGATACATAACTCCAACATAGATTGGGAGGGTGCCATATAAGAGTGATATGTCCCTATTCTTTGACATAACCTCAATGGTACAAATCTAAAACATGCAATAGATGTGTTGATGTTGAGCATGGTAGAAATTGTTTGACTACCAATTAATCACGTAAACTAGTAACAGATGTGAGGGAATGCACCAATAGGTAAATGGACCCTAAGGTACCTAGTACAGTGCACTAAGTGTGAATACATGAGTTAATGTTGAATACCAATGAACTCAACCGATCATGAGCCAATGGTGTAAACCCACAGTCGATCGTGAGGAATCCTACCACTGAGGTTTTAAAGCTACAAGGTACTAATGGTTCCTAGATCAAACTCCTAGATAATGAGTTGAATTTGATAAGAGAAGATTCGTTGAAGGAGGACCTTGATGTATCCCTCATCAATCAACACAAAACATACCAGGATGATGCGATGTATGGATGAAGTCATGAGATGATGAAGTACAACTTACATAGGGATGGCCAAATCAAAAAGGTCAATAGGAAATCGTAGATGGTTGGCATAGGTTAAGACTTCCCTTGAACACATAGGAGCACAACACAAGTGTGAATTGGTAGCATGACTAATGAGTACCGTGTGATATTGTGAAAAAATGTAGGAGGCATTGGAGCATGCTCCATATGACTAGAAGAGTAACCAATCAAAGGAGTAGATAGACTCATATGTATGGTACAACTCCTAAGCAAGCTCAAACCCAAGTGTGAGATAATGATGCAGATAGGTTCCATGTTCAAGGGTGATGTGACTAACGCTACCATTTTGAAGACTAATAGAAATAAATTTTCCCTTCCCTTTAGTCTCCTTCATAGTTTAATGAGCATGAAAAAGAAGACAAGTATGCTCAATATGTTCCCTTTTCATAAATTTAGTGCCCCAATCTTGAAAAAGAGATAAAATAATACAAGGGAGAACCCTTTATCCATAGTAGACTAGAGTATTCATTTTTTATAACTAGTCTATTCAGCCTTGAAAATGGTTAAACATATACTAAAAATATGTCCCTTCTAGTACTTTAATGAGCATGAAGGAGACAAGTTCACTCAGTAATCTTTTATAATTTAGGGAGTCTAAAAATAGCTTAAAGAAAACTCCTCTTGGAGGAACGAGTGGTATAAGGGGTAGAAACTAGTTCCAGTGATGGAGAAAATGTTCATGGCATAAGGGAGACAAGAGGTTGGCTAATAGTACCACTCTTCAGAGTGGTTCCTCCAAGAAAGGGTAAAACACCAAGTGAAAGTGGATGATAGGCCAAGAAAATGATGACGATGTAATGAAAAAACCAAGGCTCATCTTACAAAAATAGGATAATAAAAATGGAAATCGCAAGGGATAAGGTGGTGGAATCCTCTCAGGGTAAGTCCAAAAATATGAAAAAGATGACATGAGGCTCAGATCATACTTCATGGTGGGTCACGAGGAATTATGAAAGAGAATTAAAAATACTGCATGGAAATCAAAATGGAAAACACATTCTAGCTAGGGTATCCATGATTAGATAATCTCTACCACCAAGCGATGACATGCATAAAGGAAAGTGGGTAAAATCACAACTTGACAAGGTCAGACATAAGGCATAAATATGGCACTTATAGTAAAAATGCAATGATGATGGTGAAATTGACCTACCCCTATATGCCAGTGAAAGGGAACATACCTTAGGCCCATTATCCTAAATGGGACCCTCAAAAGGAACATTAATAAAAAGAAAATCCTCATACTCCTGCAAAAAGTGACTAGAAAAAGGATTATATGGAAAAAAAATGCCTCAAACCCAAAATATTTAAAAAGGAATATTATCTAAGATGCCAAAAAATGTTATAAAATCAACACATACCTCCTCATTTAGTCATCATGGGTTGGAGAAGAGAGGAGGAGAGAAATTCCAAGCATTGTGGTCCAAGGGCAAAGAAGAACAAGAATGTCCAAACAAGGAGCTTCCCAAGTAAGGTGTTGGGAGCAGGATTCCCCAAGGGAAATTTTGGGGCTAAGAGCCCATGTTTAAGTCAAGATTTTGTAATATTATTGTAAAGACTCTACATTTTGTGGTCACGGAGTGCGAAGGTATTACATGTCACAAAGGGTAGTCTGCCCTTAGCTTTTTAAAGTAAAGTCAGCTATAAGAGATCTACCCATGGTCTGTAGACCATGGGATTGTATAAAAAGAGCTAAGCTCTAAGTAGTTAGGAGGATAATCCAAGGAAGAGAGTCATAGCGTTAGAGAAAGTCTAAATCTTGGGCTATAGCAAAGGTAGAGGCTCTGTAGCTGAGTGCACAGAGGCCTAGGGTAGAATTCCTCAGTAGAGTGCATGGACCCTTGTAGTTGTGTGTGCAGGGTGAACAAAGTCTGTAATACTTGGAAGATATTAATCAAGGAGTTATTTTGCAATTTATGTGTATTTTTTCTGTTTATGGGTTTGGATATTTTGTGTATGAATTTCCTTTATTATGCTTATATGATGCACAAATGAATGCAATTACATTGAATAATTGAATGCAATCATGAATATCTACTTACGCGGTGATAACTTTAAGTATTTGACAAGATAAGAAAATTACTTAGGATAATTGAGGAATCTTCATGGCATGCTGTTATAGTAGCATGAAAATACTTGAGCCACAGGTTAGAGCTACGCGAAGGTCGATCGTGTACTTTCGCGAAGGTATTGAAAATCGGAACAGAGGGTTTGTCTTACACACTGTAGAGTGAGTCCACCTGTGCAAAGGCAGGGATAGAAGAGATCAAACAAAATCACAACCATCTCAAGGGTGCAGAAACTTGGTTCTAATATCCCCCCATATTTCTTTGGGTGAGACTTCGGTCCGTGTTCCACGGGTTGATGCCAAAAGGGCCAGTAGTGTAGGGATTTGTTTGGCTAAATAATGTTGAACCTAGGTTAGGCCCCCTCAAGCCAATAAATGGTTCCGTTGTCGGGACCAGAATGTGCATAAGAGGTGTGATGTCGTATCACTGGAATCCAACTAAGAAGGAGATTGGAGACTGGTTGGATAGAAAGATCCACGAATTCATGGCACAGGAGAACAAAAACCCGTGACTGATAAAGGAATAGTGGTTGGACCGGTACCTATATGCAGAGATCCACAAGATATTTTTATTCTTTTTCCCTATTTAGTTATACGAGTGGATTTCAAAGCTAGCAAATAGCCAAGGAAGGTGGAAACTTGATGGTCCTATTGTGTGGATCTTGGAGCTAGTGTGAAGGTTGGAAGCATCGAAGGATAAGATCGCCACACTGTCGATCATTGGATAAATCGTGTTATAGGAGGATTTGTGACTGAACTCACGGTCGACACCTTTGTCAACTATAGCGAGGTGTAGTGATGCTTTTTCAAAGGACCGTGAGGTAAGTACATAAAATCATTGAATACTTGGATTAAAATGGTGTTGTGCGAAAAATGGGTTATGCAACTACCTTGATCTTTGGGACTACGTGAAGTGGAAAAATTTATGGAAACGAAGGAAATAAGGGTCTAGAGTATAGTCCCTTGATTTCACCTCCATGAAGGGATGGAGAAGGGATAGTGAAAGTTTCTTCATGAATGGATGGAGAAGGGATAGCAAAGGTTTATCCGCGAAGTGATATTCAGTTAATAAGACAAGGATTCCCACAAATACCACCTCTGCCCACACCACCTCTTACTTCACCACCATTGCCTCCAACTTCACTCTTACCACCTCCACCTCCATCGTGGTTTGGTATGGCAAATACATTGAAGTTTCCTTTGTTCAAAGGCTTGGGAAATGAGGACCCGGACTAATTCTGGTTCGTTGTGAAGGCTGTATGGGAAGCTAAAGGTGTTATAGATGATCATATAAAGAAGGCAACACTGGTTAGTTCTTTGCAAGATCATGCGGTAACCTAGTATATTAAGTACTCTAACGATAACCTGAATGCTGGAGTAGCAGACATCCAAGCAACATTAAATAGGGATTTTAGCAGGCCTAAATCTAAGGAGCAGTCGATTATAGGATTCAAAGAGATCATGATGCAACCAGGTGAGACACCTTGGGAACTAGATCGAAGGTTGAAATGTGAAATCTGCAAAGCCAACATGAATTTGACAGATGGACAACATCATGAGTGGTTTGCGGCTTCACTATTAACACACTTAAGAAGTGTGTTGTCACAGTAGAAGATTAAAACTCAGGAAGAGGCCTTAGAGATTGCCATGACACTCCATGAGACTCCAATGCAAGATCCTAATCTAGGAGTCCAACAGATCCATGTGCAGCTGAAGAATCTGTGCCTTGAGATACAAAGTGTGAAGTAGGACAAGAAGATTTGACCAAAGGTACACAAGGAGCTACAATGCTTGAAATGCAAACGTCAAGGACATGACAAAGACAATTGCCCAGTCTTTGAAAATTACATTTCAAGGGGAGGATTGATGCCTTTAAGGCTAGAAGCTCAAGCAGGACCTAGCGTGGGGCCTGCATTATGGTGCACTATCTGTTAGGTAGTCGAAAAACATGCCACAGATAACTATCACTTGCTATAGAAGTATGTACGAGCACCAAAATTGTTGTTATGAAACTTTTGTAGGTTGGTAGGACATGATGAGCGTACTTAGAGGAGCTACAAATTGATGATGGATAGAACTGCTGCCTACATGGTTCAGGCCAAAACGCAACCCCTTGACTAGAATGTAGGGATGGTGTAGATAGGATTTCAGGGGTGTAGACTAGGCTGAGGTGGAGGAGGACCTAGTAGAGGTCGAGGACAATTGATTTGCTACAATTGCGGAGGACCAAGACACTATGCCCACGATTGCACTAATCCAACACATCCGTCATGCAAGTATTTCATGTTGTTTGATCATGAAATGGAAGATTTTCCTACACTGATAGCTAGGATAGGTGACAAAGGGGGACTACCACCTCCACTGGCTCTGAACCTACAGATGATGAGATCTAAGTCACATGAGGAAGATCCAAACATAAATATAGTGCTCAGGAGTGGAATCACAACAAGGAATGACAAGGGGAAACAACCAAAAGATAGTACATGGGTTCACAAATCCCCGGTGACAGAGGCTGAGTTCGATTTGGAGCATGCTCGTGAAACTTTCATGGAAGCTAAGAAGAGCTTTGTTGAGGCCTCCACCTCAAGAAGCAAGGATAAGCCTGAGCCGGAGATTGACCCTTCTATGCTCACAACTTTCCTAGAAACCTGTATCAAGTTACTCTACGATAGTAAGGCTATAAAAGGGTTACAAGAAGTCATCAATAGATGCGGTGGAACCACACTAGGTGAGCTACACATAATGTGAAATATTGGCAAGAATAAACAAGGATGGGATGGGAGATGACACTGACTGTACAAATAGGAGAGTATGAAATGGATCAGGTCATTTTGGACCTGGGGTTAGATGCGAATGTCCTGCTAAAGCAAACTTGGGAGCGAATGGGGAGACCTGTGCTACAATGGTATCCAATTCAGCTATGGATGGCGAAATAATATGAATGAGGTAATCAATCTGAAGAAGTGAAAGATGATCTTTGTGAAGAAATCATTGCGCATAATAATACCCCTTGATCCTACTGAAGGATCACGCTATACTGAACCTGTCCATGATTATGAGAGTGATGATGACTTGAATTGTATCTATAAGATAACAACACGAGACCAAGATTGGGTGAACCCCGCCGTGGATGGATGGATTACATGGGATCGTGAGAGTTCCTTCACTTTGGACTTCGATGAAGAAATAAAACACTGGTAGAATCGGTTACATGAATTAACTACGCTGAATTGCAACATGATGACCCAGTCATTGTGCTATGTGTCATCAGAGGTAAGAAATCTGCCTATTTATGATGGTCTAAATGAGGTAGATATATTTTTGGATGCATTTGAAAGAGAGGTACTACAAAAGTAGCACTTCCAGGTCTTGGACTGGGAACTGCGCTCAATGCTCGCAAGATGGTGGGGTACACACAAGGGAAGCTTTGATGATTGGTGAGAATTTAGGAGGATGATGAGAACACAATTTGGGAAGCCTAATATGCGACTAACAAACAAGTACAATGGGAAAAATGATCCATGCATGCATCTGGCCAAATGGACGGAGGCTTACTGAGAAAAGTCCTGACCTGAGTGGGTACACCTATTCTATCATACCTTGGATGTTATCCCAATGAATTGGTATATAGAAACAGAGCTCTACCATGGGACATGTGAATGGTATACCTACACTAAGGATTCATGATGACATTTAGTTTTGAGGATGGGTTTGACAGTATTGATGAAGCACTACAAGAGATGAAATCAACCATCATTAGGATACCGCAGAATCCTTTAGACTTGATTCAACCTGAATGGGCTACTTAGCTAAGTCACGTGCTCAAATGTTATAATGTAACTGCTAAAGATGAGGATGAGGATACGCGGAAGATTAACATTCCAAAAAAAAATGCCACTGCGAGGTTCAAGGACCACATATTGAGAACCCTGATATAATTGCTCCAGTGAAAAAAAACAAGTGAACATTAGTACGGAGGTAGAACCCAAATTCGTGAATATTGGAGACTACTAGGACGATGCGAAGGTGGATAAGGTCACTGAATTGCTCCATGAATCCAAGACTTATTCCCTACCAAATTTACAGATCTAAAAGGAATAATCGAAGACCTAGGAGTGATGATGATCACGTTAAAGCCTGACGCGAAGCCAGTTAAGAAGAGATCATTACCACCTCAATCCGAAATACAAGGAGAAGGTCTACTTAGAGCTAGATAAGATGCTAGCAGTATGCATCATTGAGCCTGTGGAAGAATCTGATTGGGTAAGCCAAATGGTGGTGCAACAGAAGAAGCAGAAGGATGAGATAAGGATCTATGTGGATCTCATAAAACTGAATGACACTTGTGTGCATGATCCTTTCCCGACTCCATTCACGGATGAAGTGTTGGACAATGTAGGTAGCCAAGAAGCATATTCCTTCATTGATGGGTTCACTGGGTACCACCAAATCAAAATCGCACTGGAGGATAGGAGCAAGACAACCTTCGTGACTGAGTGGGGTTGTTTTCAATACACCATAATGCCATTTGGATTGAAGAATGCTTCTACAATCTTTTTGCACATGGTTGTTGCAGCATTTAAGGAATTTATTCATTAGTTCCTGGAAGTATATTTTGATGACTGGATTGTATTTGGGTTGGTTAAGTGCCACATAGCAAGCTTGCACTTGATGTTGGATACCTTTCGAAGATACTTGATCGTGCTCAACCTCAAGAAGTGTCTGTTTTATGTTCCTTTTGGGAACCTATTGGGGCATGTGATTTGCAAATAAGGACTGATGGTAGACCCCGTGAAGATCACAGCGATACTAAACTTGGAGGCGTTGAGGAGTGTGAAACAGTTGCGTGCTACTTTGGGACATATGGGATATTACAGAAAGTTTATCAAAGGCTATGCCTAGATCACGACATTGATGGAAAAATTGTTAAAGAAGGATGTCACATTCTGGTAGAACGATGACTGTAAGAAAAGCTTGGATATGTTGAAAGAAAAGATGGTTACCATGCCTATTTTAATCTTCCTGGACTGGAAGAAAGAGCATCATGTACATGTCCATGCGTCATGTATAGCTCTGGGTTAGTACTAACACAGGATGGCGAAGAAGGCTTGAATAATCTTATCTCGTTCACAAGCCACAGATTATCCAAAGCAAAGAAGAACTATTCTACCACTTAACGTCAGGGGCTAGCTATGGTGTGTGCACTCCAGAAGTACTGGCACTACTTGCTAGCAGGCCATTTTAAGATGTATACGGATTGCTCCACATTGAAGTACCTAGTCAATAAGCCTGTGTTGGGGGGGCACATTTGTATATGGCTCTTATTGTTCTAAGAGTATGAGTTTGAAGTTGTTGTGAAGCCTAGATGATTGAACGTAGGACCAGACCATCTGTCATGCATTGAAACATGGGAGGAATCTACTAACTTGGAAGAAGGATTTCTTGATGCACAACTATTTGCAATGCGTGTTGCGGTGGTCACTTTGAGGATATAATACACTTCCTAACAACAGGAACAGCACCGGAAGGATACTCTATTCGGCAAAAGAAGGAATTAGTGGTGCCCGCAGCAAATTTCTCTATCATTGTTGGGCATCTATATAATATGGGGACCAATGAGACATTGCGACGGTATGTACCCGAGTTTGAGTGAAGAAGCATCCTCGCAGACACTCATGGGGGCACCGCAGAAGGACATTAAGTAGGGAGAGCAATCACGCAAAAGATTCTACACGCAAGGTTGTGATGGCTAACCCTTCATAAGGATTCAAAAACATATTGCAAGGCATGTGACATATGTCAAAGAATAGGCAGGCCATCGCAATGGGGTGAAATGCATTTTAATCCACAAATGATGTTGTAACCCTTCGAGATGTGTGCAATAGATTTTGTAGCACCCATTCAGCCACAAGGGAAGACAACAGTGAGGTACATTACCATTGCAACAAAGTATTTGACTCGTCGGACAGAAGTGTATCCCATGAAGGATTGCACAGACACAATGGCCATGAAGTTCCTATTTGAGAATGTACTGACATGTTTGGATGTCCAAGGATCTTGATGAGTGATTGTGGTACATACTTCTTGAATGAGAAGATCAATGCACTAACAGATGAATGTTAGGTATATGATAAGAAGAGTACACCTTATCACTCATAAGCTAATGTGACAATGGAGGCATTCAACAAAGTGCTTGAAAATGTGCTAACCAAGGTTTACAATGCTTAGCAAAGTGATTGGGACCTACACATACCTGTAGTATTGTGGGCTTATCGAATGACATGCAAGAAGTTGACGGGACAAACCCCTTTTAGGCTTGTCTATGGTGTGGAAGCCGTAATGCTTATGGAATACATCATGCCTAGTTTACGCATAGCAATGCTCATATGTATGACAAATCGCGGTTCACTAGAAGAAAGGCTTGCATAGCTAGATGAGCTCAAAGAGGAAATATTTTTGGCTGGATTTCACCAATGGGTCCAAAAGTAGCGTGAAAAGGCATGGCATGATTGACACATCAAGTTGTGCACATTTAAGGTAAATGATTTGGTGATGTTATATGATAGTAAGTTTGATAAATTCGCCGAAAAATTTATAATGCACTAGTTAGGGCCTTATGTTATTAAGGAGATTACCAATGGAAGTCGCTTCAAGCCATACACCAGTAGTCCAACCATGTGACTAAATGAAAATAGCATAGTCTTAGCACTTGAGGTAGATGAAAGGAGGCACGGGACTATAAAATACACTGCCCAAGCTGGAGACCTATGTGATTGGAAGATGGTGTGAAGCAAGGATGTGTCACTAGGTCCATGACAGCACGTAGGGAGTTGTGCTACATAGGGTGAAATTGCACAGGTCAGCTGAAAAGTGACTGTTAAAGTCACTATTCATGAAAAGATAGCATAAGTGATGGCAAATGGAGTGAGTGACCGACATTTAAGATGAAAGATATGGCTTAGATCCTTGAAAATATACCTCCAATTCATCATTAATGAACCGATTTTGTGGGGAATGGTCATATTTGAATTCAAATTTCCCTATAAATTACAAGTGTCTATCCAACAAGAAACACTTGCCATTTTTATTATTCAGCTATTGAGCTCTGAGACGCCTATGGACTGAGAGTTTTTCGGAGCTCTCAAATGGACTCCTGCATTTGCGAACTTGACTTAGACTTCACGAGTACTAATAGAGAGTGTTATGTCATCACCCCCAGAAGTTATCAATACATAACAAGTGGTAGAAGAGTCGACACAAGAAATGGAGAAACATGCCGAAGAAGATGCCCCAGAAGTAGCCGAAGTACTGGTGGAGGTCCCTAAATCTCTGAGAACGCCAAGACCGAAGCCAACCCCAACCAAGAAGACCATGAAAGATAAGAAGGGCAAGCAACCTACATCCCAGTACACACGTCACCGAGGCAGAACCCAACAAAGCCCACTGCCTAGGAGAAAGGCAAGGCTATAAACCTAGAAGCAGAAGAGGAGGATGTCAAAGACATCCCCATGGACAATGAGGATGTGGGAATGGAAATAGAGGAGGTCGAATCCCAGGGTGCACACCCTATTACATGGTTGTCGGAGTATATCCCTCCATGCAAGCCTAAGTCCAAGATCCCAAAGGACATTGATGAAAGTAAGACTCCCCTACAAACCCCTTTACTACCGGATGAAATCCTTTTGATGATCTACATTTAGCATGGGTGCCTACACTGAAGCTCGAAGACTAGGACTTGACGTACCATGATAAGTTCTTGCACTTGGCAACCAAATAGTTGATGCATTGCATCATAGACACAACAACAGGGATGACTGCACTAGATCTGAGGAAGTGGCTCAAAGGAGTAGAGAAGGCAAGATTACTTAACCTGCTCTGGGTACCACACTATAACCACACCCCCATGACAGTTCTAATCATCAAGCAACTTCTATTCTTGGTGCATTATGGGTGTTTGTGGTTGGAGGAGCCGATACCCATCACCGATATGTTGATTCACCACATAACATGCCTATACAGGAAAAAATACAACGATGATTTTTGGTGGAAAGTGTGGCAAGATGGCGCTTGGAGAATCAATGAAATAAAAGTTCAAATTGGTGAAGAAGTCACGTGGGTACGCAATTTTGAGCATTAGCGACCCCACTATGAAGGTGGAAATGCAGATCCTTGCAGGGAAGCTGATGCAGAAGTGTTGCGCTAAGAAGGTGTCGATGCCTGTCATCGCGCTCGAACAATAGTGCGTGAAAGGATTCTAGATTAACTGGTCAGGCTACCTTTCCATTGAGTTCCTAGCCAACTTCCATGAAGCACAAGAGAAAAATAAGACATTCCACTATGCATGGCTCTTGCTATCGACTATGCTCATAATGTGGTAGCTACTAGAAGAGAGCCAATTCCCCTCGGTCACAGAGAACATTCCTCAAGTAGTGAAGTACACTGTTGTGGGAAACCAAGGACACGGAGCATGTTTGGGACAACAAAATCTTCTGGATACTAATGGAAATGAATATCAGGATGGCTATTAATCGCAAGCCATGATTTTCACCCATAATATATGCTAACTTATAGATCTATGCCGAATTCAAATCTAATTTCCATCGAATCTCAATCATGGCACAGAAGGACACTATGCAGAAGTGGTACGATCTGTCATACTTAGTCATGGAAGATGCCATCAATGTGGTATTGGATAAATGGCTAGCGGAGTGGTGCACCTCCGTGGACATGGCAATGGGTGGAAGTAAGTCTACCACACAAAAGAAGAAAGACAAGGCCAAGCTGAAGATGGTGGAACTGGTTGAGAAGAGGAAGAAGGAGGCCACTGAGAAGGCCAAGGTAGAGCAGACAAGAAAGGATATTGGAAAACAAACAAGAGGCACATAGTAGGGCTCTATCAAAGGTGTGTGGTTTCCTTCACCTGCAACTGAAGAACAGGACACAATGAAGCACAACACGAATCCTCAGGAGATGTCTGTCGTATTAAGCGCCCAAGAGAGATGGAAAAGGGAGGGTCCAGAAAGAAGTCCAAGGCGATCAAGACTTTGCTGGACCCCATCACACTAATGGAAGGAGACTTATATGACATCGGTGACACAGTTAGAGATGTCACCGCAGAGGCTTTGTAGCAATTTGAAACGCAACAGAAAATCGTCCTAGGGACCATCCAGATTGCACTGTAAGAGTTGTAGGCCCGCGTGTCACAATTTGGTACGATGTCTACCAGCTTGGCTATTGGCACATTAGAGGTTGTTGATATGCTATGCATGAAGGCTTCCAGTGTGCTAGTGCTACCGGATCGAGCAAACAAAACAAAAAATGAGGTTGACAAGCCCACTCTTAGTGCCTTGAACGGAGTAGGATTGAAACTGGTAGCACTCCTACGCAAAGCCCTCCACTCTTTGCTAGATGGAGTAATTGTAGAGCTGAGGGCCCACGAGCACTGCGAGTACCAAGTGATTAACGAGTAGAGAATAAACAATGAGCATATGGCCTTATTGAGGGATGTTGCCATCACCAATGAGGCCGAGGTGACTAGTCAAAGTAAAAATATCATACAATTCATAGAGGAGGCCTGAAGAATGGTCCCAGAATTGGCCATTCCAGAGGAGGAGCCAGTCGAGGTCCACATCCATAAATTGGCCATAAGGGTGCACGCCACTCGGATAGAGATGGCGCAGGTTCAGTTGGAGCTGAACTTGCATATTACAAAGCTCGAATTGAGGGCTTGGCCTTCAACACCACCAGAGGTCAAGGAACAACGAGTGGTTGCTGTCACAGAAACAGTCGCGGCAATGGAGAGTGCAGTGGTAGACTGCACAAAGTTATTTGAACAATCGTTTGAGGTCCTGACCGACTTGCAAGAGGAACCAAACATCTAGAGGCTCAAGACAAAAGTGAGGGAACTCCAAGAGTGCTATGACGAAGTTAAGGGCACAATGCAAACCGTCACAATGACACAGAGGTTAGCCAAGCTGTATGAAGCCAAGCAACTGAAGGAACAGGTGGATGCAGCGTTGCAGAAGGAGGCAATGCTAAAGGCGCGACTTAAGCCTTAGTTAAATGAAGCTTATGCAATTATAGGAAACATTGAAGGTAAGCTTGTGACTCTGCAAGCAATGGAACAACAACTTTAGGTTGATAGCGCAGGAGCAGTAACTGAGAAGATAGTCGAAGATGCGAAGCAGGCAGCAGCACAATGCATAGCCAAAGTTGCGGTCATCAGGGTCGAGTTGGACAGGCTTTGCACAAGTATCTTCGTGCCTGCCGAGTAATCAGAGGGTGAGTCACAATGTTTGTGTTGGGGGCATGTTGGGAGTGGGATCCCTCAAGGGTAGTTTTGGGGCTAAGAGCCCATGTTTAAGTCAAGTTTTTGTAATATTATTGTAAAGACTCCACATTTTTTGGCCACAGAGTGTGAAGGTATTATGTGTCACAAAGGGTAGTCTACCCTTAGTTTTGTAAAGTAAATTCGGCTGTAAGAGATCCACCCATGGTTCATAGACCATGGGATTGTATAAAAAGAGCTAATCTCTAAGTAGTTAGGAGGATAACACAAGGAAGAGAGTCATAGCTTTAGAGAAATTCTAAATCTTGGGTTGTAGTATAGGTAGAGGCTCCGTAGCTAAGTGTGCAGAGGCCTAGGGTAGAAGTCTGTAGCTGAGTGTGCTGACCCCTGTAGCTATGTGCATAGGGTGAATAGAGTCTATAATACTTGGAAGATATTAATAAAAGGAGCTATTATGAAATTTCTATATATTTTTTCTGTTGATGGGTTTGGATATTTTGCGTATGAATTTCCTTTATTATGCTTATATGATGTGTGAATGAATGCAATTACAATGAATAATTGAACACAATCATGAGTATCTTCTTACAAGGTGATAACTTTAAGTATTTGACAAGATAAGCAAATTACTTAGGATAATTAAGGAATCTACATGACACGCTGCTATAGCAGTGCAAAAGTACCTAAGCCACATGTTAGAGCTACACAAAGGTCAGTTGTGTACTTTTGTGAAGGTATTGAAAGCTAGAATAGAGGGTTTGTCTTACAATCCCTAGAGCGAGATCACTTGCGTGAAGGCAGGGATAGAAGAGATCAAACAACATCACAACCATCTCAGGGGTGAAAAAACTTGGTTCTAGCATCCCCCCATACGGCTTTGAGTGACACTTTGGTCTGTGCTCTGTGGGCTGATGCCGAAAGGGCTAGTAGTGTAGGGATTTGTTTCGCTAAATAACAATGAACCTGGGTCACGCCCCCTCAAGCCAACATAAGGTAAGTCAATATCAAATGTAGGTTTCTCTTGACATGGTTGTTTTTTAGTATAAATGTTATTTTAATTAGGCATAATCCCTAAGACGCATGCACAAAATGATGATTTTTTGGTTGGAAATCTCTAGCCAAACATTGCTAATGCACCATACTCGACTAGAACCAACATTTTCCCATTTCAAGGTTGCAGTTAAGGTATAAATGTTCAATTTTTATAGTGATGCTCATATTTTTTTATAGAAGTTGTGTTTGATAATAAAGTGTTTGTGGTGCAGGAGAAACCATGGTGAAGTGGAGGGAGAAGGATCATGTGCCCAACGACATGCAGGCCATAGCTCATCAATCAACAATAGATGCCTTGAGGAACTATGAATTGTCAAAAAAATTCATGATCCCCAACATGACTAACTTTCCCACTACGTTGTCCCAAATCATTCAGTGGTGGGATGTGGCCACTCAAAAATTCATAGTGTGGCCTTAGTCATTCACTCTAGAGTTGGAACACATACTTTTTTACCATTTTATCTAAACAAGGTGCCGCAGTTGTGTTACCAGGGCTTCAAAGCATAAGTAGAGAAACAATGCAAGCATATATTCAAGGGTATTGTATACCTAGAACTCAAAGTGGTAATGACATAATGTTGATTGAGGACCTTGAGTACATTATAATACATAATTTAGCATACACCATGACTTAATTAGCAGGTATAAAAGAACCCCATTCAGTTACTAAACCACATATGGAGTTTCTGCTTAGGTGCTTGCAACGTACCTTGTTTAACTGGTGTGAAGGTATGTTGGCCAATGTCAAATTTCAACTAACCAATATGAAAAGAGGGAGGAACAAAATGTTTTTCTATGGGAGTTTTCTAGTGTCATTCTTTCTTGGAGAAGATACTCGCCATGGGGTCAATGTCACTAGATTATGAAGTATATCCACTACCAACAAAGCCTTAGTTGATGAGGTGGTGTAGTCTCATGACGAGGGAAGAGAGTATGCATATTAGCAACTGGTTTCTAGTACAATACTACAAATGCTTGAGAGAAGTACCATTGGCAGTGGATGGCTATCCATATGATGGAGTAGACTTCAAGGTAGTCCCAAATTGTTCTTCTCCTCTAGAATGGAGTGGGATGATAGAGGTCAAATATTTTTGGTTTTTTATTTTTATTTTTTAATGTTTTTGGATTTTTGGAAATTTTTGTTTTTGTTGTTTTCTCTATGGGTACAAAGTCACTAACATATGGTGTATGTGATGTGCATATGTAGTGCCAACACATCCAACAGATTATTCCCCAAATAGGAGAGGTGTACCATCAACCCAAGCTCATGTAGCATAGGAAGCATCAAAGGATGAGGATAAAGAGGAGTTGCAAGAGTTCACTCGCAATGCTGAGGGTTTAAAATTATGAGTTCCACCAAGGAGTATTATAGATACACCTCAACATATGTAGAGTCTGTAGTGGGATTAACTTCAACCTGTCATTAGAGCCTCCTATGTTGCATTATGAATGTGATGTTATGTTATCATGAGAAGCACTAAGAATGGATAGTGGTGTACCTATGGTTATGTGTTTTTTTATGTAACCACATATGTATGGTGAGATGACCAGGGCCTCTAATGCACATATTTTGAACCATGTACCCAAAATTTTGATATTATATTAAAATGATAACTTCTATGTGTTTGTGTTTAAAATGATGTGTTATTTACAATATGAATGACTTTATCATGTGCATGGTTAAAACTTTTAATGTGACAAATTCCAATATAACAAATAATTAGTCAATGAATCAGTCAATGTGTTTTTCTCTCAGGGAATATGAACATAAGCAACGTAATCAAATAGTCATTCCAAGAGACGTGCCCTCAAAAAGTAATGTAGAATGGTAGAGTTACTTACATAATAGAGATGGTTGAGTTGAGACATTGCGAGCTGGGTGTTGAGCTAAAAAACTAAGGGGCGTATTCCAAGGTGATTAGCCTCGATCAAGAGCTCAATGGAAACACTATATTATGCCACATTGTTGGTAACTAGGCAAAGATAGATACCCCATAAAATAACAAGCTCATCAGTGGGCAAAAAGATGACCCAAGTGGCAGAAGCAATGTTATGAGTGTAATGCATTGCACCATATACAAAGCCTCTATAAGGAAGTGAGGGTGTTGACATATTTACATCACAGACTAGACACACGAATCACAAAGAGAAACTGAGGAAAAACAAAAACAAGTAAAGAAAGCTAGCACACACACACTTATTTACAATATGAACAAGTGCAACACAATCTAGTAGGTCACACTAAGGTGTTCCCACAGTCAAGCATAGGACAAGGGTTTTTATACGTGAACTTATAGAGGGTGAGGGGACCATATGGCTTGCCAATCTAGGGAAATGAAAAAGGAAGTCAAAATTCCAAATCTAGAAAGGTTGACCATGCCAAAGAAATTCTAACATAGTCGTTCTCTCAAAATTATTATAAGGACGTAAGGGAGGATCAAGACATAAATATGGTAGAAGAGTCTTTTCAACAAGTAGTAAGGAGTTGGAAAATTCATTGGCAAGTTCGGTAATAGAAGCCCAAGACTTGACATCGTCCAAGGATGGCACTTCCAAGGAGGGTCAAGAAGGTTCCCCTGAATTGTTCCATGATTTATGTTGCCAAGTTATACTTTTTCCGACTTGGGGAGACTAGAAGCAAAAAGAGGCACAATCTCCCTAATATTATCAAAGGTTAGATCCATGACTTCCAAGTTGACTAGCCAATGGGGTTTTTCATTGAGGGAGTCATGTGGAAAAATCAGAGTAATGGATTGTGTGGGAAAAGGAACTTGGTCATGTTCCATATTATGATGGAGTTTCTAACCAACATCAAGAGGTATTGTTGGGACTATCGGAGAGGTAATATCTTCCACAACAATTGGTAGCGAGTACTCATTATATTTGATCAAATTCCATAGAATCATGAGACACCACCTAAGGATCAAGTGGTCTATTGGGTCCATAGGTGTTCGAAAACAATCATATGCATAAGAGCTTTAGAGGATGATGAAGGAATGTCGGGCAGTGGTAATTGAGGAAATACCCAAATAAGAGATGATAATTTTAAACAATCCTACATCAAAACTCTAATACTGACCAGGGTTGTCTCCCACAAGTGGGAATGATTTTTCATAGTGGAATGTTGAGTCGATGGAAGGCAATAAGAAAGTTGATAAATGGTGAAAATATTGCCTTTATTAGGAAAGTAAAGGAAATGGAATATAGACAAGACAATCGTGGTCATGGCATAAAACAAAATATGACCAAGGAGAAGGTTATAATCTAAAGTGGCATTGATAACTTCAACATTGACATAAATGGTTTTACCTCCTAGATCTATGGAAAACCTGGGAAGAACCACCTTAGGTACAAAATTATGTCCATCAAATTCCTGTAGAGTGGTATTAGACTTAGCAAGTGTTGGATAGCTAATATTCTTCCAGAATGATGTTGACATGACATGGGTATAAGAGCCCTCATCAACCAAAGTGAGATGAATATTCCTTTGGAAGACTTGTACAATTATCTAAAAGGAAATATGGTGAGATAATTGAACGAAAACCTTGTCAACATTAAATGTAATAAGGTTCGAGTTGGAGGGGTCCACTCTACTAATCGCATACAAAATCCCTTGCATTGTTGAGGAAATATTTGCAAAACCTCCAAAGGAGACATGGCTTAGGGAGCTTGGGTGAGATCTTCAATGATACTATAATGTCATGCAGCCTGGATAGATGAATTGTGTCATGTCTTATGAAAGTTTCCCTTTGTTTGGCGATAAACAAGATCTACAGACTTATCTAACATGAGAGGTCAAGTGAAAGGAGTTGGAATGGGTGATCCTTAGGAGCATGGAAAATTTCAAGGGCTAATATTCGCAGGTGGGCTAATTTTCCATGATTTTTCCAAAAAAAATATTTTCCAATTTCCATCTTTTATAAAAATGATTCCCCCAAATTTTATTATATAAAATTGTTCTACCTTAAAAATCTCCAACATTATATAGAGTCTATAAAAAATCATTAAAATTTTTAAAATTTTTACAAATATATCAATAAAAGTTTTATAGTTTTCATATTAGGGACTAGTGATATTCATTAATGTTTTTAAACTTCAAAATAATTTTCCATCCTTAAAATTTTCCCTGCTTAGGAGAAGAACTCAACTTGGGAACATCATAGTATTTAGGTCATGTGGTCACATTGATTTTCTCTTGGAACATAAGGATGGATGAATTAGTTTTAGGGTTGAAAAATGGCCCCTCGTTTCCCCCTTGTGGAGGTGGGGGAGGTTGTGCAGCCATTTGTTGTTGAGGTTGTGCAAGGAATGGATGAGTTAAAAGAGTAGGCTATTAGGTAGTGGGTGGTAGTGCAAGAACACTATGAAATTCATCCATTCAACGGAACTCATGAGTTAAGTGTTCACCTTGACAAATTTTATGCCAGAACTTAATCTTATGATGATGTTCACATGTGCCCCTTCCCTGATTAGATGGGTTCATTTGAGGTTCTTGCGTAGTTTAATTCTTTTTTTTTATTCTTATTATTTTCACCACCAGGTTGATGATTTTTCTTTGGTGTTATGGACTTCACCATAAGAATATTAGCCGAATTCTGAAAAGTTGGTTCTTTTGTAGAGCCAGACACACTTGTTGGGGTTTGTGATGTAACAATCAATTGCCCAAGTTAGCTCATGGATTCAAAAACAGAACCAATCACACCATCAACATGAGGGAGAGGAGCAGGTTTAGGTGGGTCAATGGAAGGTGTGGAGCATTCGGGAGTATGTCATAAATCATGATCGATTGAGAATAGATTATGTATAGTTGTTAGGCAGCTAAGTTGGAATCCTCCTCAATAACGACTCTAAACATAAATCCATCCTTGGAAATTTGAGGTTGTAATGATCAAATGAACCATTTTTAATATATATCATCAAGAAGTTCGGTTCTAATTAACCTCTTTCAATGTCACCACTAATGGATATGAACAAAAATCAAGGTGGCATTGTCTTGTTTAAAATTAGACAAAAGGTTAGAATTGATGCCATACCTTGTGGGTAACTAGAAGTGAGTAAAAACAATTTTGGTCAAGGATGAAAAATACATGTAAGATGTTGTATCGAATTTGATTTACCATTTGGTAGCATCTCTAGTTATGGTACATTGGAACAAGAATAATTTGATCAAGACGTTCGCTAAGGAATTTGAGGAGCACCACAAATGAGAAGTGGTAACATGACTGGATGGATTCTCTCTAGGATTCCCTTCAAACTTGGGGATTTCATACAGTAATTTAGTAGGCATAAGTGGCCACCAAGGATCAAGTTGGATGGGGTCATTTTTCAACTTCGATAAATCCAATAAATCAAGTGAAGATAAAAATGGATTATGTAGCTGACTAAATGGGTCATAGGTAGGAGAACCACCTGATCAACCATGAGGTCCCCCCATATAAAGATTGTGAAATAAAGGTTTTTTACTCTGGTAAGGGTTTTTCCCAGTATATAAAGAATTTGGACCTGCATGACTAGTGAAAGGAATCCCTCCCCAGGGTAAATCCCCCTAGAGAGAGCAGGACCCCCAAGACCATGACTAATAATGGGGTTGTACCTAGTGGGAAAAGATAGACTATATTGTGTAGTAGAATCAACATAAGGAGGGTAATTCATGGAAGTGATGGTGTTAGCGACAGGGGTTCTACTGGGTAAACTAGCCACTCCAGGAAAAGTACTAGAGAATGGTGTCCTTCCAAAAACCTAAATATACTAGGTTTGAAGCATATTTGAAGCAACATTACCCCCAGGTTGGATAGGATCAATTGATCGCCCTCTCCACACATTTTCAAAAGTGATCGTGCTTATTTGAGGGACAAGAACCATGGGTTGGGAAAAACTAGGGGTAAAAATTCCCAACCCTACAAGTTGACTAGGATTAACAATCATAGTTGGAATGGATCGAGGAGTAGGCATAGGAACACTAAGGAAATTTTTTAGGAGTTGTAGAGTAGACTTGTCAAATACCCCAAGTAGATGTGAGAGTTGTCGATGGAGGTGTTTCCTACCACACTCAATGGTGGAAACTATGACGTGGCAGCAGAAACTACAAATGTAGAGGGTAAAGCAGAACTAACCTTGTCCATTGGTGGAAAGGAAACAAATATGTAGGCAGTTGTATATCTATCAAGATTTAGCCACAATAACTCTAGTCCTAAAGGGTCGGTCAAAGGTGAATTAACAGGAGAAGTTGAGTCATATTCCAATGTTTCGATGAAAACCAGATCACTACCAGGAGGACCAGGTATAGATTCTAAAACTATAGGTTGGTCTAACTCTTGAGCACCTATAGGCATGCTCCGAGTAGGAATGACAATCCCACCTCATTCAGGAGGAAACTGTGAATTCAACATGACTGACAATGACTTAGTTCAGCCATGGTGAGTAAATGTAAATTAACCAAATTAAAATAGTACAATTAACCCTAATGCCAATACTATTGACTTAGACCAAACAACATCCACTAGAAATGTCCTAAGAGGTATTCACACACAAATAAAATACAAAGAAGTTGGTGGTGGGAAAATTATACTAATGACCAACTTCCCATCCCTTTTAGTTGCAAATTTAGTTCAAGTGCCCTTATTATCACCCCCTGAGAGGATTGAGAGAGTATGAATAATATTCATCCTAGGTATAGAGAAGACTAGCCTGACCTTGTATCTATGTATGAGCCCTAAAAGAATGGACACTAAGGTTACCACTAACAATAACATGTCCTGGGGTGAAAGTAACCAACTAAATTCACACATAAGAGTAGGATAATTAAGTATAAAACCCCCTTGAAATTTTCCTCCCAAGTGGCCCCCAATTGATATAGTGAAATGCTAATAACACTGCTTGTAATATGTGCAAATTCTGCAATCTGCGCCACCTGAAACTAAGAAAAATGGGGTATGTCAACTCGCCTAGCCCGAGTGTGACCTCATGATTCACCCTCATGTTAGAAGGGATTCCCACACCGTGGCACTGAAAGTGGATTTATCTTGCTACTACATGCAGCTAAGTGGTTTTTTTTCTTGGATAAGTTGACTCACACACTTATCTCCAAGACCCTAGCCTAAGGTAATGTTGGTGTACTACCAATAGAAAGAAAATAAAAGTCTAGTTTTTTTTATTATTGCATTGATTATATTACAAGACTACTCAGTTGGTATGCAACGTGAAAATTAGATGGTGTGACAAACTCTTGTTAATAACCCTAATGTAGCTATATACCAGTTTCACTTTTCAATTCAATGAATACTAACTATATGATCAGGTGATCATGTCCTAAGTGGAAAAAATGCTCGAATTTTGAATTTCTTAGAATCAGTTGAAACGAGAACAACAGGATAGACCTCGTTGATATGATCCTGTAGCTATGAACAGAACTCAAATTTGACACTGTATGTGAAATTTATTCAAGTTTGAAGTTTACAATTTCCTTCAAAAATTTGTTTGACTAGGGTTGACTTTTGACTTTGGCAAATATAAAAAAGAATATTCTGGGAATATTCCATGAAATATTCCCTCCTAGCCAATCATGTTTCGACACTTTTCAACTCCGGATTGCATAGTGGATATACCATGGATTTTGGTGGCCAATTAATGGATGCCACGTGGCCCCAAGACTGTAGTTTTTCTTGTGGCAAAATTATTATGGTGTTGGCAGGAATCAACCCCGAGTTGGGTGGCTGCCAGCCCACAAGGTTGACTGGCCCGCCCACATGGTATTTCTTAACAACCTTAGGTTCAATTGCATATATAAAGTTTATCAAAGTTAAGTTCCAGGTGGAACAGGGCTAGCCCCTAAGGGACAGCCCCCTATCCATAAGACTAGGGCTCAGAACCATAGGTCTAAATTGGAGGATAAACATTGAACCCAACAGTTAAGTATTATAGTTTGCATGGTCACATGTCTCAGTGGTGGTCTTGTTAACGGTAAATGCCACGGTTTCATAACCGTTGGCTCCACGGTTCCTCCGACGATGGGGTAGTTGGTCCATGTGACCACTACCCACCTTAACCATTAATGCCACCCAAAATGCGTGGTTAATCTAGGCAAAGAAGACAAAATTGGTGGAAATTGCAAAAAATAGTGCCAGTTAACTGCCAGTTCCAGATTTAGTGGAGTTTCTTTAGGGCAGATTGGACAAAACTTTTGGAGGTCATAACTTTCACTAGGGAGAACCTTTTTGAGCGATTTCTTTTTTTGGGTATTCTGGGCATTCCAGAGCCAATGGTATAGGTTTTCAGCAAAGAATCTTGGAGAGCCATCAGGGCCTTGGGAGTGTTGAAGTTGTATTGGGCTATGGTTAACCATTGGAGGTGAAACAAAAGCCATTCTTTACTATTCTCTATGTTTTGAACTCATTTCCACTGCTTATTTTTCCTGTTTAGGCTTTCTTATCATTGCATAACAAATTTGAGCATATAATAAGAGCAAGGACATGCCCATTTGGGAGTCTTCGAACCGGAAGATGTAGCCCAAGAGGGGTGAACTGCCTTATCAGTTGTTGTGTTATATTATGTGATTTTATCTTGCTATGTTTTTGAAGTTTGATATGCTAAATAGTAAAATGAAATAACACTCATTCACACATAAGAATTAGAAATCTACCAAAAACACTTTGTTTCAATTGCAAGACATCAGTAACAGTTTGCACATATAATTTAATGGAAATGAATACCTTGAAAACAAAATACAAGTAGCTTAATTTTCAGATCAGTTGGTATTAGAGCTCAAGTTTTGAGTATTAGTTTTGTGCAAATATTTGTTTGAGTGTTTTGCAAGTTTTAATGCTTATCAGGCTTAAACTTCAAAGAGGGAAAGGACAATTGGCTAGAGCACAAGATAATCCTCAACCAAGGAGGGCTAGGGTGCCATTATCCCACCTTCTAATTCACCCTCAATAGCCTTAGAGGAAGCTTCAAGTATGTCTGAAAGGGAAGGATAAGTTCCTAAAGACATGGATCCAAGACAAGAAGAACGGGTATTCAGAAAAGATATTTTGGACATGACTGAGATGGTAAGAATATTATACCAGGAAAGGAATGATAGGTTGGTTGGAGAAGGGTCTAAGCATCGAAAAGAAGGAGAGGACTCTTCAGGAGGAAAGAAAGGTGATGATAATTCAAAGAAAGGACGTGGAGGAAATGGTGATCCACCATCACCATTGTCATCCTCTTCCTCTACATCGTCATCCTCTACCTCGATAAATCATCCTCATAGGCTTAAATCTTCTGGAAAAAGTCCATATTTAAAGCTATATGTTAAATTTGAATTACCCATGTTTAACAGTGAAGTCAATGTAGAGAAACTTGACAACTAGATAAGACAGTTGGAAGTTTATTTAAGGATTCAGAACTTACATGATGACAACACCAAGATTCAGTTAGCCTCATTAAGGATGAAAGGAGCAGCATTGGTATGGTGGGAAGCCAAGACCAAGGATGGAATTTGAAAACATGGTAAGATTACTTTATCATGGGCTGAATTTATTTCCACAATTAAAAATCAATTTTATCCTATTGCTCATTTACAAAAGGCTAAAATGAACTGGCAAAACTTTAGACAACTAAAGGGACAAAATGTTCAAGACTACACCCAAGAGTTTAGGAGAAGAGCACTCTTATTAGGTGTGGACTTACAAAGTCAAGACATTTTTCTAAAATATATAGGTGGTTTGCACAACTACCTTAAACATACAATCATTATGTTGAATCCTACTAGTCTAGATGAAGTTTGTGTACAAGCTACACATTTAGAGGCTAGAGGGAAAAACACTTTTGATGGAAATGAGGATAGTGATTTTAAAGGCAAAGGAAGAAAAAGGATTACAAACCCTAGAAAGGAAAAAGGGAAATTATTTTGCAAAACTGTTAAAAAACAAGCCATGATGGAGACCACTATTGGAAGCTTCATCCAAAGCTGAAAGCAGAGAAATATAAAACCAAAGACAAAACCAAAGAAAAGGGAAAAACTATAACCACTGTTGAAAGGACTTAGGATTTGAATCAGGTGATGAGACAAAAAGTATCGCCATGGTATTGAAGAACATAAAGGGGAAAGAGGTTGTACAAGAAACAAATCCCAGTTCTGGCACATTAAACTGTCACAAAGAAACTCAAAATGAAAAGAAGAGGATTGAGCTATTTCATGTGACGATAATCTCAAACCACACAAGGATAGACACACTTTTTGATAGTGGGTCTCAAGCTAATCTCATCTCATAAGACTTGGTCAAACAGTTGAAACTTGAGACTGTTGTGTAGGTAAATCCCCTCTACGGACAAAGGCGATCCCACTAGCCTAACTGAGGTCTAGCAACAATCAAAAAACGCTAACACGTAAGTTCCTAATTGCAAAGTAAAGGCCAATGATGAGAGCCTACCTCCAATCCAACGCTTATATTCGTAGAAGGGTCATTGCTTCCGTTCTTTTGCTTCAGCTGGTCACAATCCTCACGATCCCCGTGAATAGACACCTACACATGCAAAGAACCAAACAAATACAAGCATAAAATCGGGAAATGAAACTATGTATCAGTCAAACAGGATACAACTCAAACATCATAATAAAGACACATGAGTGGAACCATAATGATAGTCGTCTATTATTATTAATAAAACAAAAGACAATACAACCAATTTCTGACGTCAAATCCTCCTTTGGCTGGGTGAATCAGCAACACGTGCCTTGTAAAGCTTCTAGGGGATGGGAACAAGCCTCTCTCTCCTTGATCACTTGGAAATGGATCTCCTCCTTAAATATTTAGCCTCATAAGGATATACAAGACCTCTTGCAAGGTAAGCTTAGCAATCCTTAGACTTTGGGAACATGTAAAATAAAATTACTAACCAAGAATTACCAACTAGCTTGTCAAATGGGAAAGAAAAAGCTTATATAGAGATAGGAGGAGTAGATAAGACCATCCACTTGATTCATGGGATTGTCCTTATCATTAGGAAGCTTCCATGAGAGGTGGAGAACTACTTCCCTCCTTGGGAGATACAAAGCCCAACTAAATCAATCCAAACTGGAAATAGTTAATGGATAAGGTGGAAGGAACCTTTGGAAGTTTGATGGTTAAAAACTATACCCAACTGGGTTGGCACTAGTGCGACTCTGAGACAGAGCGCCAACTGGCGTGCCCTATTTGTAGGATTTACCCCATTGGTGTGAGCAATACACTGTGGAACAGCGCCAATGGAGAAAGGGCTATATTTTTGGGTATTTTGCAGAAGGTGTCTTCAGGGCATATAGAGTACATACTTTAAGGGATACAAAGCAGGTGTTTTCAAGTCATGTCACTTCTCACAAGTCCCGGAATAGGTTCTCCAATGTACGAGAGAAGGGGTAATAGGGACAGTGACAAAATACTGTGTAACAGATGCCCCCTAAAGCAGGAAGCCCGAGAGAGAGAGGGGTGAAGTGCTTTACAAGAACATGGTCGACTGAAAACATGGCCGCTGGAGAACCTGCACGAAATACAACCGATATCTCAAATACATGATGTATATGGTATGGGCACATCCATCCATAGTAGAGTACATAAAAATCTGGATCCTAGGTATGGACGCAACCATCCGATGAGGATCAATGAATGGACTCAAGCATGGTCGCAGCCATCCAGTGAATGAGTCATGTAGTGATTATAATAATCCACAAAATGCAACCTAGATCTCAACAGACAAAATCCAGGGTCTTGCGCTCCATCTCGACCCGAACCAAGTACAAGTTCAAGCATGCGAATATGGGAGTCGAAGTCAAACATGTGAGAACATCGTTTGATTACCAGCCAATGATGAAAACTATTAACAGACCCGAGAGGTGCCACCAATAATGACAATGGTCCTCAAGGTACTATAGGTACAATCCACGGTGTGCGAATCAATGAGTTGGTGTCAAACACCCGTAGAACCATCCGATCTGAGGCTAATAGTGAAAACCTCATGTCGAACATGAAGAACCTGCCATTGAGGCATGCAGGCTCCAAGGTACCTAAAGGGAGCCTCTAAGTCAACTTCCTGGATAATGAGTTGAAGTCGACAGGAAGTGACCTTGATCGAAGGTCGGCCATAATGTTTCCCACGTCATCGACACGAGACAGAGAGGGATAAAATGTTTTGTGTGAGGTATCAGAGGGAGGTTGAGTATTTCGTAGAGGTCAACTTCTCTTGAACATATTGGCAGCACGACAGTGGACTTGGCAGTATTTGACATCAAATGATCAAGAGTCATGGTGACAAGGCGATGAGCAGATGAATGGTCAAACATGATAACCCAAACCCACGGAGGCAGGTGTGAAACAAGATGAGATGTTCCCACCCAGACACGAATGTAGATGAGTGCCATGTTCAAGAGCGACATACTACCAACACAACGATGATTACGATTCCTTTATTCCCCCACCATTTCTGGCGAGTACCCCGGTTATTTTTGGATGACAAGCTTGATGGGGATAGCATATGCTTGAGAGGTGTCATCATGATGGAATCCGATGTCATAAAGTTTTAACGAGTCTGACAAAGGAAGAACTCAACGTCTTTTCATGTTTAGAGAGTTTAAAAAGACAGCGAAAAGGAAACTCCAGGGATGTCCTTTTTCGTAAAGTTGTGTCTCTCGAGCTTGAAAAGGTATAAAACCATGCTCGAAAGAACCGCCCGTTCATTACGAACGAGGAGTACTTTTCATAAGTAGTGACTTTGATTTGAACAAGTAAAAAAGCGATCAAAACCACGTCGCTTCGTGACCGTTAACGAACCGAAAAAAACAAGGGTCTGATGATCTTTTCAATTTTAAACGGTCAGAAAAGGGTTTAAAGACGACCGCCTCTCATGTCCATTTAACGAGTCAAGACGAACAACTCGACATTCTTTTCAAATTTAGAGAGTCAGAAAAGAGCAAAATATGACTCCAAAGTGACTTTTTCGTGTATTTACTGAGTCCGAAAAAGTATAAAATACAACTCGGTTCACCATGAGAGCTCCATAAACACCTGTTGCTGCACAAAAAATCGGCGTAAAACCCATTTTCGACAAAAATATCCATAAACATATTCATAAAATGAATTTTTAAAGCCTAATTAGGGTCGAAAAGCTATAAAAAGGTGAAAATAGTAAAATAAAAATTACTTTTCACTTTTTACCTTTGGAGAGCGACATTAGGGCTTTTTGGAGTGCGACCTTCAGTTGACGATTGCGACCAATCCAGTGGACCATTTCGAGTGCCGTCAGTGCCAGGTAAGCGGTCTTGTCCTTAGCTTCATTTCCATCCATTTGGATTTTGTTTTTAACTGCATTTTCATTTCCTATGGGGGGAATTTGAAATTTAGGGGTTGCGCCCATTGGCGCGGGTTTCAGGCACAGACCCGCACCAATGGGGCAAGTTTCCCATAGGGCGCGCGCCCATGGGTGCGATTGTTTTAGAAACAGTCACGCCAATGGCCGCACACATTTTTAGGCCAATTTTAACAAATCTAAACCCCATTTTTTGTCAATTTCAAGCTTCATGAGGTTATAATGCATCATTTTGACTTGTTTTTGCAGGGCAATCCACAAAAATGGTAATTGTATGGAAATAACGGGAACATGACCAAGTGGACACTTTGGCCCTAGCTGACGAAGATTGCATGGAAGCTCTCAGAGCGTGTGGGCTTAAAAAATACTTCATTCTATCTTATTTAAGGGCTCAGCCAGAGCTCCCATGGTACTTGATTGACTTATGGGACGTATAGGAACAGGTGTTCCGGATACGAGATAAGGTACTGGAGTTGCACGTATTAGACGTCTACTTCTTGACTGGACTGTCGTGATGAGGGCCGGTGCCTCGATTGACTAGGAGTAGGCCATTTGGAGAGAAGATGGATGAGATGAAGGCCCGAATTTGCCTGGAGGAAAAATATGGGCAGGGCAGTTCGAAGGGGATATCCCCACCGTTCAAGACTTGACCCTGCGGGCATTACTATTCACTTTTACGCGAGTTGCGGGGGCACAAACACCCTACGAAGCCACGAAGAACCATCTTCTATTAGCGATGGAGTGTCTTAGCCTGACAGTCTTCAATTGGGCGTCAGTTGTGACGACCAATATGAAGAGGCAGCTGACAAAGGCCAAGCAGGGCAAGCTGCAGCAGTTCGGGTATGGTTCTATCTTGGTGACGTTCTTCCTGGAACGTGTGCCAAGCTTCTAGGGCCAAGGGGCCTTTGTGGTAGACCCAGCACCTCGAGAGCCGAGGATGGCTCGATGGGCGGAACTGATGCTGAGGGGTGGTGGCGGCCAGCAGATGGCCTTCAGACCAGAGTTCTTTAGGTGGCTTCACCACCAACTGATCATGGTGGAAGACTAGCCGTATGTAGGGACAAACTTCACTGGAGACCCTGACCTTCCCCTTCTGGATGGAGAGGATTGGGACAAGGAGATTGGTATGTCCTCATTTTTTGATTTTGTATTTTTTTTTTTTTTGTTAGTACATGTTTGTCCTAATGACCTTTATATGCATATGTAGATGTTGGCCCAGAACGTCTAGCTGGCCTGTCTCCCATTGTGAGGAGACATCCAGTAGCAGCAGCAGCAGCAGATCCTCAGGAGGAGGGTGGTGATAGAAGGGAGCTCATCCAGAACCTCGAGGCTATCACTCGAGGGATCCCAGATTATTCTCGGCTAGTGGATGTCCCGCTAGCATACCAGAGGCACACAGTGGGGGTGCCAACTCGCATCCACTGCCTCTTGAGGCGTCTAGTGCGAGCGGTGATGTGCTACCATGAGCACCACCGAGACTAGATATCTAAGCTTTTCTTTTCATGCATATTTTTTGAGAGACATGTTGTCTCTGGATGTATTCAGACAAACATGTATTATTTTTGATGATGCATGGGGTGCAAACATTTGGGACACACACACGTATATATATATATTATTATATATATATATATATTATATAATATATTATATATATATACATATGTTTTATGGTCTTATTGTGCTTTATGCTTCTTGTATTATGTGGATTCACATGTTATGCAAATGCCTATCCAACACATAATTAGCTAATGCATCGGTTAACGTATTAAGTCATCTTGGAATATGTTGATAAGTAATGAAATAAAAATCCCTTTCTAATAACTTAACACGTAAATACAACCTTACAATCCGATGATCTCTGATGGAATAACGTCTGTTGAGTTGGTGGACTACAAGTTGGGAGTCCAAGTTCACAATCAATGTGCGAATGCTGAGGTTAATTGCCTCAGCTAACAATTCAATCACATCACTATATTCAGCAACATTGTTTGTTGTACAACCTAGACAAACTCCTTGAATGTCTACTACCTCACCATGAGGATCGTAGATCACCCATGCCGCAGACGACAAGCTGCGTGTACTACGGGAAGCACCATCAGCGAAACCAACGTAAGGCAATCCAGACATTTGTTCAGGAAGAAAAAGACACAATAAGCGGCAATCATGCCGATATACCAAGGTAAAAATATAACAAACATGCACACACAACACATTGCTGAAAGCATACGTATGTACAAAAAGAGAGTGCCTGGACTCATGCATAATATTTTTTGAGATAAAGCCCATTTCGGGGCCTATCCAGGGGATTGCCTTCATAATCAATAAGCTTGTAGGCACCCTTTTGCAAAACTCTTTTCACAATGTAGGGCCCGTGCCACATGGGCTCGAGTTTTCCTGCCCCCAGCTTATCGTTAACTTGATCATAGAGTAGTACTAGGTCTCCCTCAATGAAAGAGCGGGGGTTAACAGTATTATCGAAGTGGGTTTTCACTCGCTTCTTCTGAGCTTCAATAGCTAAGGAGGCTAGATGACGAGTCTCATCCAGCCATTCTAAGTAAAGAAGACGCTCTTCTATTGGAGTAGTATCAGGGAGCAACTCGACGGCTAACTTTAATGAAGGAATCTCACACTCAATAGGAAGGGTCGCCTCCAGTCCGTAAACTAACTGAAAAGGAGTAAAACTGATTGCGTCCTTCACGGAGGTATGGTAGGCCCACAAAGCAGAGAACAACATCAAATGCCAATTTGACTTATGCATGCCAACAGTTCCTTGAAGCAACGTGACCAAAACCTTGTTCATGGCTTCCACTTGACCGTTTGCCTGAGGATAGTACGAGGTCGAACTATCATGCCTAAGGCCCAATTGGGTTGTTAAATCGGTCATCATGTGATTACAAAAATGTTTTCCGTGATCAGTGACGATGGCTTGGGGTACTCCGAACCACGAAATAACATGGTTAAACAAAAACTGTGCCGCGGTGTGACCGTCTTCTTACAATGTAGGCATCGCCTTGGCCCATTTCATGAAATAATCAACAGCAACGATGATGTACCCATGCCCCCTGGCTGAGCGAGGGTTACAGGTCACATAATTGATGCACCATTTGGAAAAAGGGCCGACGGTTACAACGGAGTGTAGTGGAGCAGGGGGTGCACGCATCTTCCGTTGGTAAATCTGGCACTCATGGCACGAACGGATAGCAAGAATGAAATCCTTGAAAATGGAGGGCTAGAAATAGCCAGCACAGAGGATTTTCTGTGCGGTGGCATATCCAGACATGTGACCATGACAGGCACCAGAGTGGCAGTCATTCAGAACTCTCTCTGCTTCTTCGAAAGTCAAACATCGACGAAGAACATAATCAACACCGAGACGGTACAGGGTGTCCTCAACGATGCGATATGGTTGGGCTTGATGTCGGATCCGTCGACGAGCAGCCTTAGAGGTTTCGGGATGGAAGGAGGACGCCTGCAAGTAGACAATAATATCCTCATACCAGGGATCGAGGATGCTAATGAGGAAGAGAGTTTTTTCTGGAATGGAATCCTCTAACTAAGAGGAGGCAGCAGTGGATGCCAAAGAACACAACAGCTCAATGAAGACAAGTGAATTCTTAGACTTGGCAGCAGTAAATTCCAAGTCAAACTCTTGGAGGATGACTATCCACTTCGAGTATTTTCCCCCCAGCAACTGGTGTGACAAAATGTAGGTCATAGGGTTGCAGTCGGAGATCACTGTCGTTGTACACAACAAGATGTAATGACGAAAGCGTTGAACAGCGCATACAGCAGTGAGGGCCAACTTCTTGACATAAGCATATCAATTTTCCGTATCTAAGTTGCAGCTAAGGTAGTAGATAACGTGTTCAGTGCCATCATCGTCATCCTGAACCAGAACCATACCGATGGTGGCATCAGCGGCGGCCAAATACAACGTGTAATCACGATGATAATTCGGAGGCCGCAACAAAGGGGTGGAAACTAGAAGAGTTTTAAGATGTGCAAAAGACTCCTTAGCTATGGCATCCCATCGAAATGGGGTGTCATGCTTAAGTAACCGCGTGAAACCTTTTGCCACTTCAGCATAATTCGGGATAAATCGTCGTAAGAAATTCGATTTACCCTGCAAACTTTGCAGTTGCCGCAAAGAAGCAGGGGGAGGAAGATTCAAAATGGCTTCGACTTTAAGGGGTTCCAAGCGGATGCCCTCTCGGGAGACAATAAAACTAAGAAGTCGGCCAGATTCTACGCATAAGACACATTTATGCGGATTAAGTTAGATATTGTAGTGTCGACAGCGGAGAAAAATCTCACGGAGGTGTGACGGATGGTCTTGGTGCTTAGCCGAATGAGTGGGAAGGTCATCCAGGTAAGGCTATACGATGTGCCAGATATCATGAAAGGCGTAAGACATTGCATGTTGAAAAGTGGCACTGGCATTCTTGAGACTGAATGGGAGCTTTTCATAAGCGAAAGTCCCCCATGGACAGAGAAAGGTCGTCTTGCGTTGATTAGCGGGTGCAATGTTAATTTGGTTGTAGCCAGAAAAGACATCCATAAAGGAATATATCTCACTCCCAGCACACTCATCAATGAGCTGGTCAATGAAAGGTGTGGGGTAGTTATCTTTCGGGCAGGCTCGGTTAATATTGCAATAATCGACATAGACGCGAATAGTCCCCTGCTTTTTATCCATAGGGAAAATGTTAGAGACCCAATCTGTGAGTGGGATAGGTGTTACACAGTAAAATGTCACTGCCATCATGCCAGTCTCCCTACTGTGTTGTGAAACCATATTCACCTATGCTCATGCTCCTCAAAATGGCTAAAAAACCCTCTTTGCCTAAGATAAATGTATCATCGCGTCTGGTTATTAAATAACCGCGCTGATAGGCGGAGGTTAGTGTTACTGATGCGCTGCCAGCGCGAAAGCACACGTGTTTTCCATGCTGGTCCCATTTTACGGACAGCGCACCCTCCGTTTGCCCTGTTGAGCGCTGACCAGACCTCCTCTATAGCTGATCTGCGATGTCAGCGCGCCAGCTCAGTGTCTCACCTGCGCTGATCCTGTTTGGGCGAATTTGTTCTAACAACTAGCCTTCCAGATCCCTCCAGACTTGGTTGTTAGCATTGTTGAGGTCGCCATCCTTTCTCTGGCATGTCTGTTCGACTGACCATCCACTTATCTTGGGGGAAAGCTCATCCTTTAGCTATTCAAGGAGACCCCTTCTCCTTTATAAGCTTCCTCCATTGCCCATGAGCAGCTAGTTGGAACATATAGACTTTGACTGAGGAATTCTTAGTGCATTAGTGCTGCTCTTCGTAGGCATTTGGTGTGTTGTGTGAGGATTGCTTTGAGCTTGAGGAAGGTCATGAGTTTGTTGCCTTGTATGTGAGAGAGAGACCTCTTTGACTTGGGAGATCCACTTCAAAGGTGAATGCTTGGAAGACATGCTGGCTGGACCCTCTAGAGAAGGACTCAGCGTCAGGACTTCGGTTGTACCTTACTCTATTTTCTGTTAATAAAGATAGATGAATACTCTTATGGTTCCATTTACATTTGTTCAATGATTGATTAATGCAAATTGTATCTTTCCTGACCGATACATAGTTGTTGTTAGTAGATTTTACGCTCTTGTTTGCTCTCTTTTGTTTGTGCAGGTGTTCGTCTGCGAGGATAGCGGAGAATTGTGATCGGCTGCAGCGAAGGAGCGAGAGGAGTATCTCTTCGACAAACAAGCGTTGGAATCCAAGTAGGTTATTCTCACCCACTTGTTAATTACAACTAGGAACCTACAGTGTAGCATTGTTTGATTGTTGCTAGACCCCCTTTGGGCTAGTAGGGATCGCCTCTATCCGTAGAGGGGATTTACCTCTCCAACAATTTGGCGACCATACTGGGGAGCTTGCTTGTCTCTTTGCATGTCACCTTTGCTTTGATTATTACTCCTTTGTCGAGATTTGGGGATTGTTTTGCTGTTGGTTTGTTTCCTGGTTCGTCCTGGGCACTACCTTAATTGCCTTGAAAGCCTGTTGCTTTGGTTTGGAAGTTTTTGTTCAATTTTATTTGTTTTTCAGCCTCAGCGTGTTTTATTTTAAAACAGTTGTGCTAACATCGCATACTATCTTCTTTGTTGTCTCTGTCATCGCACTTATACATTAAAACAGTCGCGCTGACCTGGTTTTTCGGGCCAGCGCCCTTTATTCGTGTCCTTCCGCGCTGACAGCGCAAAGTTGCTACAGACACTTTTTTGTCATCGCTTTGTTGCTGTGGGGTCACCCGCGCTGATCCTGTAAAACTTCTTTTTGTCCAAATTGACTTACTGAACCTCTTGGTTTTGGCTCTCCCCTGCTTTTTCTACTTGGCTTTTGGCTTGATAACTTTGTTTAAGCTATGACTCGCTTGCTTGCAAGGCCTCATTCCATGAGAGCTCGTTTATCGCTTGTTTTCAGTTTGTGCAAAGCCTTCCTTTTTGCTCTTGTTTCTTGGTTTATGCTTTGTCTTAGCTTTTCACGATTACTGAAGTGTGTCAGACCGTCATTTGTCTGGTTGTGGACTCTCATCCTTCGGGTGTTCGCTTGTCTCCATTGATTTCACACTCAAACACTAGGGCATTTAGTGGTCGTGTGTGTCTAGCCTCCCGTGCGGGATTTGGTGTTCTTGGTTGGCCAGCCAACTTCATTGTTGTTTTCACGTTTGTTTGGTGATTGTTGAAAGTGATTGGTTGTGTTCCAAGCGGTTTGCTTTCCTCCGTTGAATTCCTCATTGTCTTGTTGAGCTTAGATTACAATAGCTCATCCAAACCTTAGTTTTTCCTTTGATTTGGGAAACTAGTTAGTGACTTGGGAATTATCTTGTGTGTGCGTTGAGTGATTTAGCTTTTCACTTAGTGTTGCTATCTCTCTAATTCATTTTAAGAGAACTTTTATGTCATTGAAAAAGTAGAGAAAACTAGTATCTTTTGCATTAATAGTTGAAAGGAAAAGAGCATTTCGTTATTTTGTGTTTTCAAAAGAAAAGTTTCATTTCCTTGCTGTTAGTTGCATTAGGTTGCGTGATTGCTTGAATTCGTTTTGTTTGTTTTGAAAGATCCTTAACTTTCTTATAGCTAGAATTCATCGAACAAAATGACGATCTTTGGCATATAGTTGCATTTAGGTGTTTTTGAGAGATCATACGGTAGGACCTGAAACTCAAAC
>APFE030289909.1:161913-186672 GCA_000404065.3 Pinus taeda
CTGCAGTGTAGCATTGTTTGATTGTTGCTAGACCCCCTTTGGGCTAGTAGGGATCGCCTCTATCTGTAGAGGGGATTTTCCTCTCCAACAATAGGGTAAATGAAACCAGCTTTAAGAAGTTTTTCAACTTCCGCTTTGATAGCTGCGGCCTTGCGGGGGTGCACAGGGCATAAACGCTGACGAACAGGTTTAGCGCCTGGATACGTAGGTATCTCATACACTACGATGTTTGGATCGATGTCGGGCATCTCTTCATAAGACCATGCAAAGATGTCATGAAACTCGCGAAAAAGAGCGATATTGATTTGAATTTCCTCAGGAGTGCAGGTGACTCCTATGTAGATGTTCTCGACAATCCTTGGTTTGATAGAGATGTCGATAGGTTGGGTCTGTGTAATGTTCCCCAAATTCCCTTCAGACGATACTTGATAGACTTGAATGGGTGTCTGAAGAGGTTGTGAAGGGAAACACGGAGCAAACCACTCGAGACAAGCCAACGTTTACCAAAGGGTAGGGAGAAACGAGGAACAATGATGAAGATTGAACCACGGAGGTTCCTCGAGAGACATGGTCTCCATGATGGCTTCATCGGAAGGAAATATTTCCTTTAATGGATTCGAGGAGGCACATTCTCCAAGCCAAGGGGAATAGTCGTATGATTCAAGAGCTCCTCTTAAAGAAGTAGGTTCAGCAGGGAGAGCCGATACAACAACGATTACGATGTAGTCGAGCTCGGCGGGACTCAACGGCATCTCCTCGCCCCATGATTCTATCTGGTTGATGGGGGAAGGAACTAGGGATCAAAACGAACTGAAATCATACTGATGGAGGCGATGTTGGGAGGTGGGAGTGAGAAAACACCCATGAGGGCGGGATCTTTGAAGAGCCCAGCTCCCACACTCTCGAACGGGATGGAGGTATGCTCCACGAAAGGCACATTTCCTTCAGAAGAAGAAGTGAAGAAGGAAGCTGGTCTACCGTGACAATTTTCCCTTGGTGAAGGAAATAGATGATGCGGAAGAGGGATGAAGCCATGGCATGCATGGCATACGTCCAACTCCGGCCCAGAAGGAGGTTGTAAGTAAGATTTGCATCAACGACCTCAACTTCTACTTCAATTTTTTTCCCTTCTAAAGTGATCGGAAATCGTTGAAGAATACCATAGGGATGATATTCTCTCCCATCGAAGGCTTCCGGTGTTGAAGGAGACTGGCTCGAAGTCAGAGACCCAGTCGCTTTCCAACAAGCAATAGACTTGATGCAAGTTGACGCGCCCTCATCAATAACTGTATGATGGATCGTTTTGGAATTGATGATGACTTGTATAAGAAAGGTGATCTGATGAGGCAGCCTTGGAACATGGCTCTTGAGATCAAAGGTAATCAAATCCAAATCTGTCGGGTCGATGCCACCGATGGCTGATAACAGGGACTTCCTCTGGGGGGGCAGCTCTAGAGAACTTCTAAGGCGGACATGGCCGATGAAGCCTGTGCTAAGTCCTCAACTATGCTATAGTTCTGGGCAGCACGAGCATTTGGGTTGTAAGATGATCTCCTAAGTACTCCTTTGGGAGGGGGTTGGATGGTCATCTCAGTACTTGGTCTCTCGATATGGAGTAGACCAGAGCTAGACGAAGGAGCGCTTGAGGGAACCTCAGGCTCCTTCCCGGTAGATGACGTATACTCCTTTGTTCGAGTCATTACATGAACAGGAATGGTTCCAGCCATGAACACTTGGGAAGCAAAGGGAGATGAAGACAAATATGGATCAGCCACCATTTGAGTCTGTTGAGAGGGGAAAGGTTCTCTCAAAACCACAGGAATCCCCAGGGGCACCTTTCAACAAACGACTAACCTCAGACCACCTAGGGAAGTCTTTCTTGTAGTGATCCTCATCACAGATGAGACAAGGATACTTGGGTTTGCACTTAGCTCCTTCCTCGGATGGAGGTTTGGAGGAATCCTGTTTAGGTTGCTCAGACTTATTCTTCGCTTTCCCCTTTTTCTTTCCTTTTGAGGCCTTATTCGCCGTGGTGGACTGAACAACGTTAACCTCGGAAGTACTTCCAGAATTTGAACCACCCTGAGAAGTGTTTTCGTTAGAAGCATTCGATTTTGGTTTCCTAGGGTTCGATGATGATTTTTTGGACGATGGATTTACAGAGCCGATAACTCCATCAACAAGTGGTTTTGGTGGAGCCTTGGATGTACCGTGTCTTGGGGCATCAGGTAAATACTCATATAAAGTACCTGAATGAGAATAAACTAAGTCAAGGTACTGAGCACGTGTGATAGCTTGCTCTTCAGTTACGCAAGCTCCCATGGCAATGTCCCGTGCGATCTTAGGGAGAAAGGAAGTTGTGAACCAATCAGTGAGGAGTTGATCAGGAATCTAAAACTTGATCAACCAACGATGCCTTCTCCATTCATGTATATGATCAGAGATGTGCGTAGCTGTGTCCTGCTTGAGAGACGTAAGGAGATGGGTCCCTGTCTCGTATCGAATGGGTAATTGGAAATGAGTGAGGAATGCCATAGCTAATGAATTGAAATCTTGAAAAGACCCATAGGTCAATTCAATGTACCATTTAGAAGCAGAGCCAGTGAGAGTCCTTTGGAACAGGCGAAGTCAGACCGAATCATCAAGCCATGAATTAGACGAACACCAAAAGTGATAATTCATTACATGGGCTTGAGGGTCATCTCTGGCTTTGCCGTCGAATTTGGGACAATCGCCGGGTATCGTAGTTGGAACTGGTGGCCATTGTGGATTATGCAAAATGGGATCATTTGTTAACTTCGACACATTGGGCAGTTCCAACGTCGCTAGAAATGGTAGCTGCGGGTTGAAGGACATCTGCGAATATGAGGTAGGGCCAGGGTTCCATCCAGCTGCTGGTTGCCCCCATTGACCTTGTCCGGACGGACCAAGTCCAAAAGGACCTTGTCTGTAGCAACTTTTTCCATAAGGGTTATATCCATAACCGGATGGTTGATTCTGGTTCTGCCCCTAGTGCCCCATGGGTTACCATACTGCCCAGCAGGAGCAACATTGGGTTGTTGATAATTTTGATAAGGGGTAGCCTGCACCTGTTGGTAATTTTGATATAGGGTAAATTGATTTTGCCCCTGGGGTTACTGGTATCCATATGCTTGCTGGGCTCCCAGGCATTTGATAAGAAGGTTGGGATTAGTACCCACCTTGTGGCTGGAGAGCAGTTTGATTCTGGGGTTGGTAACCGGGCTGAGCTTGAGAAGTAGGAACTATCTGCATGCCCGGTTGAGCCACCCCAGAGAGATATCCTTGTGAAGACTGAGGTTTGGCCATCTGGCCGGAAGGTTGTCTTGGTTGGATCTGAGACGGACCTACTTGCCCAGAAGGTTGGACTTGCTGGGTGTTTGGTTGTCCTTGCACAACCGAAGGTTGTCCTTGTTGACCAGATGGCTGACTAGGCTGAGCAATGGGCTGGCCTTGCTGCATGTAAGGCTTGCCACCTTGCCCAGAAGGGTAGCCTTGCTAGTTTCCTGGTTGTCCTTGTTGCGCGTAAGGTTGTCCAGGGTTCCCATAGGGTTGAACCAAAGGGTATCCCTGCTGGGGTCCAGGTTGTCCTTGTTGAGCATAAGGTTGTCCCAGGTTTCTAGAAGGTTGCCCAAGATATGTATAAGATGGACCACCAGAGGCCAAAGGTTGTCCCTGGTAGGGTTGTCCTTGTGAGCCCCTAGGTTGCCTTGGATAGGTTTGGCCATAATATTGTTTCCCATAATTAGGCTGTGTGTAGGATGGCTGACCTTGATATAATGGTCCTTGAGATGGCTGCCCTTGATCCAGACGTAATTGGCAACCACCATAACCGGTGGTACCCCAAGCAACATTCAACGAAACGGTACTTTCTACAGCGGGTTGGGTTGGCAAGGACGTATATAAATAATGATTGGCAAGATCATAATAAGGGCCTTGCCCGCCTGGATTTTGGACAACATGCAAGTACTGAGAATATGCCCCCCCTGCTGAAATGGCATTAGAAGAAGGCGGGGCACCACTTGCAGGATGAACAACTCTGGCAGCATGTGCCGATTAACCACTACGTACCGGGCCACGAGATGGGCTGGCAACAGTAGTTATGACGGAAGATGTCGTAACGACACTAGCAACCGGAGTCGACGATGTGACACAAATGGTCGGATTGGTCAGAACTGACGTGACGGCAGTATGGTGAACTTGGGAAACAAACGGTCCCGTAGTGGGAAAAATGTCATTATCCCACATAGAAGAGGAACTCGCAGAGCCCATGGCATCCCTCAGAGATCTATAACGCGTAGGCACTGTAATACCGAGAGGTGTAATAGTGTAGGGAGTATATATGACCGAGGATGTGGCCAGGATGGGAGTCTCAATACTCGACATAACGAGTGTTCCACTCGATACAGGAGATGTGTCTTCCATATCAAAGGAAGCCATCAGGGATGAAACACCAATAGGAGTAGGGGGAAAATCCTCTTCGGAAGGCTCCCAAACAGGGTTCCGAAACAAGTATTAAAGCTCGTCCTCTGGAGCACGAGAGTTCAACGGTTGGACACTTGGAATAACAAGGAAAGTGTCACCACAAACTGGTGTCTCAGGGGCAGCAGAGGAAGGAGATCCTTGGTCACTCAGGACGGGAGACGGGATCGATGGATCCGCCAGGATGATCGAATCAAACAAAAAATTATAGACAAGCTAACAATAAAAACCCTACTCAAAACTAACGCACACAAGATCTAACAAGGTAAATGTAATCGTGGTCGAATAAATTTTTAAGACATTAGGACACAACTTGACCTTTTCATGTTTTAAGAGTCGAGAAAAGGGCAAAAGATGACTCTAGTCACCTTCGAATATTTTGTGAGCCCGAAGTGACAAATGCTCAAGAGAGCCTTTTCTTTTAAGGAGTCCAAAAAGGATAAAAAAGTGACTACTCTAGAGAAACTAGGCAAGGGGTTTACCAGACAATCCGTAAAACTACATATACACCTTAGCAATCATATGAAAGCCAAGGACTTTCCATATGGTAGTCAATCTTCCCAAATGCTGTGTTTGGTGCGTTACGAGCTGTAAGGCAGTAGACACGGCTTCCTGTGGATCAAGGATGATAACCTAGTGGAGTCTCCCCATATATATGTGACGGTACGTGGGAGCACAAGTCCGTACTAGACCACAATTGAATCACACAAGGAGGAATCACCCAACCTTAATGCGAGAACAAAAGTGACTAGGTTTAACGACGCCGGAGCACGTCTCTAGCCTAGACCTCTAGAATGTGAGCGTTATGTTCCAATGCGTTTTTAAGCTCATTCGATTTATTTTAAAGTTGATCTTGAGTTAAGTTTTGGTTTTCAGGTCCTACCGTAGGTAATTTCTCAAAATTCCTAAATGCAATCTATATGCCAAAAACATGTCATTCCATTTGATGAATGCTAATTACAAAAGAGTTAGAGAGATTTCATCCAAACGAAACAATCACAAACAACAAAGAGTTTCCATAATGTAGCTAATGCAAATCACTAAACTTTTCTTTAAGATTACTAATTCACTAATCAAAATGAAAAGTCCTAACTTTCATTAACTATTTCAAAGCAAAAGAGATTTTCTTTTCAATAATGGAAAAATGCACTAAAGAGCTTTTGAGAAATAACACTAACAAATTCTAACCAATACACACACGTTCAGTTCCTCAAAACACAAATCAAATGTCCGAAGAATCAAAAAGATCCCAAAGTTAACAATGCTCAAAGTGAAACGAAGTGGAATTCAAGTGAAGACGAAGCAAATCACCTAAACAACGCAACGAAATGATTCACGACTACCAAACAAGTGTAAGGGAGCAAGAAAGAGAGTCGACTGGACAACAAAAAGATTGAAACACCTCAGGAAGGCTCGATTCACAAGGCCACTAGATGCCCTAGGGCTAGAAATGTGAAATCGGTAGAAAAAAGCAAACACCCAAAGGGTAGTGATCAAAACCAGTCAAATCACACCCCAACACACCACAGTAGTCTAGTAAAAGTACTTAGGATAGAACCAAAAAGCTCAAAAAATGAAGAACCAAGCAAACTTCAAAAGTTTACAGTCCTAGCGCAACTGTTAGGCTGCAACAAGTGCCTTTCAGGATTGGCGTAGTTTGTCAATGTGCAACTTGCGCTAACTGGTGCGACTGTCACGCTATAAACTAGCGCCAATCGAGTTTGCTATGGAAAATAAAAAACACAAAAGCCAAGGCTAAACCAAAAAAACCTAAGTACTCTCAAGAGGAAAAAACAATAGAGGTATCCAACCCAGAAAGCAAAAAAGCAGGAGAAACCAAGGAAACAATCAAGGAACAAGGCTAGTCCCAAGTCGTTCAGTTTGCGAACCAAACCGGAGATGGACTGAAGTAGCGTTGATCTACTTCACTAATGCAAAGCAATAGCGTTTTGAAGGCTATCTGGCCAGACTTTAGATTCCGTCTAATAGTTTACAAAACAAACAACAAGACAAGATAAACAAACAAGGAAAATCCAACTCCCCAGTTGAGTCGCCAAATTGTTGTGTAGGTAAATCCCCTCTGCGGACAAAGGCAATCCCACTAGCCTAACTGAGGTCTAGCAACAATCAAACAACGCTAACACGCAAGTTCCCAATTGCAAAGTAAAGCAAATGATGAGAGCCTACCTCAAATCCAATGCTTATATTTGTAGAAGGGTCGTCGCTTCCATTCTTTTGCTTTAGCTGGTCACAATCCTCACGATCCCCGTGAATAGACACCTGCACATGCAAAGAACAAAACAAATACAAGCATAAAATCTAGGAAATGCAACTATGTATCAGTCAGAATGGATACAACTCAAACATCATAATAAAGACACATGAGTGGAACCATAATGATAGTCATCTACTATTATTAATAAAACAAAAGAGAAAACAACCAAGTTCTGATGTCAAATCCTTCTTTGGCTGGGTGAATCAACAACACATGCCTTGTAAAGCTTGTAGGGGATGGGAACAAGCCTCTCTCTCCTTGATCACTTAGACATGGATCTCCTCCTTAAATATTTAGCCTCATAAGGATATACAAGATCTCTTGCAAGGTGAGCTTAGTAATCCTCAGACTTTGGGAACTTGTAAAATAAAATTACTAACCAAGAATTACCAACTAGCTTGTCAAATGGGAAAGAACAAGCTTATATAGAGATAGGAGGAGTAGATAAGACCATCCAATTGATTCATGGGATTGTCCTTATCATTGGGAAGCTTCCATGAGAGGTGGAGAACTACTTCCCTCCATGGGAGATACGAAGCCCAACTGAATCAATCCAAACGGGAAATAGTTAATGGATAAGGTGGAAGGAATCTTCGGAAGTTTGATGGTTAAAAACTTTACCCAACTGGGTTGGCGCTAGTGCGAATCTGAGACAAAGCGCCAACTGGCGCACCCTCTTTGGAGGATTTACCCCATTGGCCCAAGCAATACACTGTGGAACAATGCCACTGGAGAAAGGGCTATATTTTTGGGTATTTTGAAGAAGGTGTCTTCAGGGCATATATAGTACATACTTTAAGGGATACAAATTAGGTGTTTTCAAGTCATGTCACTTCTCACAAGTCCCGGAATAGGTTCTCCACTGTACGGGAGAAGGGGTAACAGGGACAGTGACAAAATAATGTGTAACAGAGACAATTCCATATCCAAAGCCTTATCCACTTTGGTGGATATGCAAGGATGCAAACTTACAAGTCTCAAAGAAGTGCCTCTTGTGCTTCACCATAATAGCTCATTATGTTGATTGGGTTGAATTGGATGTAGTACCGCTTGACATTAAAGGTGTTGTGTTGGGTAGTCCATATTTATTTGAGAAAAAGGCAATCTTCCATTGCAATGAGAATAAGTATCACCTATTCAAGGATGGAAAAGAGTACATTGTTAGAGCACATAAGAAGAAGCTAGAATCTTCTTTAGTCCATGTAGGGAAATTGAAAAGGATAGTTAATGCAAGTCAATATCTGACTTTGTTGATGGTTAAACAACAAGATTTTGTAAAATTTCCTTTTCATATTATTGATGATATAAATGATGATATGTTTCAGTCTGATCATAGTTCATCTTTGAAACAAGATGACAAAAGGTTGCACAAGATACCTTTGGTGTCGATCGGTGCAGAGAACAAAGTGTCGGTGCAAAGCGGTGCAAGATTCCATGAGACGGAAAGGCATACAAGAAAAGAGGGTACACAGTTCATCATGGGTCAATGTTGGTTTTAGAATGGTAGATTGGTATGGTGAGAAAACTTGGTTAGGATTCGGCACAAGTACAGGGTTCATTCAACAAAAATTCGCCATGTGAATGATTGGCAAGGTGAACTTTATTTTAAGTCTTCTTTGAAGTTTGACCATTGTAGACACAATATGCTTTCTACAAAATATAGTTGATGTTCTGCAAATTTCAAGAATTTGCATCATGACTCAGTCACTTTTAGCAACAGTCAATCAGTGAATTCAAGGGAAAATTTATCTTTTTATGAGAAGCTGAATTTGATGAATTCGGGAAGATTTTAGTTATTGAAGGTTGGAAGAGTGGAGAATTAGTCTCCTCATCTTAATTTTCATTAATCAGAGAGATTTTGGGGTCCAAAATCTTCCCATTTGGGAGGTGTGATTAGGTGATCATGTCGTAAGTGGAAAAAATGCTGAAATTTTGAATTTCTCAAAATTGGTTGAAACCAAAATGATAGGATAGGCCTCGTCGATACGATCCCGTAGCCATAAACAACACTCAAATCTGACACTGTATGAGAAGGTTATTCAAGTTTGAAGTTTACAATTTCCTTCAAAAATCAATTTGACTAGGGTTGACTTTTGACTTTCGCAAATATAAAAAGGAATATTCTAGGAATATTCCACAAAATATTCCCTGCTAGCCAATCATGTTTTGACATTTGTCAACTCTGGATTGCATAGTGGATATACCATGGATTTTGGTGGCCAATTAATGGATGCCATGTGGCCTACCTAGAGGCCGCCACATGGCCCCAAGACTATAGTTTTTTTGTGGCAAAATTATTATAGTGTTGGTAGGAATCAACCCCGGGTCGAGTGGCCACCAACACATAGGCCCGATCGGCCCGCCCACATGGTAATTCTTAACAACTTAAGGTTCGATTGCATATATAAAGTTTATCAAAGTTAAGACTAGGGCTCGAAACCATAGGTTTGAATCGGTGGATAAACATTGAACTCGACAGTTAAGCGTTACAGTTTGCATGGTCACATGTCTCGACAGTGGTCTCATTAATGGTAAATTCCACAGTTTCATAACCATTGGCTCCACAGTTCCGCCGGTGGTGGGGTAGTTGTTCCATGTGACCACTAACCACCTTAACCATTAATGCCACCCAAACCAAACGTTTAAGCTTGGTGGAGCAGACAAAATTTGCAGAAATTGCCAAAAATAGTGCCAGTTAACTGTGAGTTCCGGATTTAGTGGAGTTTCTTTAGGGCCGATTGGACAAAACTTCTGGATGTCATAACTTTCACTAGGGAGAACCTTTTTGAGTGAATTTATTTATTTATTTTGGGTATTTTAAGCATTCTCGAGCCAATGGTATAGGTTTCAGAGCCATCAGAGCTCATCTTCAGGTACTTTTTCAGTAAAGAAGCTTAGAGAGCCATTAGGGCCTAGTGAGTGTTGGAGCTGTATTGGGCTATGGTTAACCATTGGAGGTGAAAAAAAAGCCATTCTTTACTGTTATCTGTCTTCTAAACTCATTTCCACAACGTATTTTTCTTGTTTATGCTTTATTATCACTGTATAATAAATGTTAACATCTAATAAGAGCAAGGACATGCCCATTTGGGAGCCTTAGACCCGAAAAATGTAGCCCAGGATGGGTGAACTGCCTTATCAGCTGCTGTGTTATATTATGTGATTTTATCTTGCTATTTTTTTCAGATTTGATATGCTAAACAGTAAAATGAAATAACACTCCTTCACACGTAAGACTCAGAAATTTACCAAAAACACTTTGTTTCAAATGCAAGACATTAGTAACAGTTTGCACATATAATTTAATGGAAATGAATACCTTGAACAACAAATACAAGTAGTTTCATTTTCAGATCACTATAGGAGGGTAAGAGTCCTTTCACTTAAAAACACACAAAAGCCTACCCAAATGCACCTCTCACTAGTAATCCAATGCAAATCCCCAAAGTTATAAGAATTTTGACCCAAAAGCAAACCAAGAGAAAAACCAAAAAGAGGCTAAATGATTCCCCAAGATACAATGTAAAGCACTTAAAAGATATCAAATTTTGGAATTCAAAGCCAAACAACCACTCTCAAGAAAATAAAAAGAAATCCAAAAGTGAAAAGAGGAAGGCAGTGCCAATAAACTAGGGTTGTAGCACAATGTCTCAATAAGAGTCAATGTTCTACAAAGGTCAAAACCAAACCCTAGAGGTAGGAAGGCCTAAAAAAGATTAAGAGGGAGTGATAAAAAATAGATAAAGCACACCCAAAAAACGTTTTTAGATGAAAATTGAAAAAACAAAGAGAAAACATCACCACTCATAAATAAAAGAAAGAAAACAAAAAAAAATTCACTCAAGTAAGAGTGATAAAAGCAAAACAAATGAAAACAAGTTGCAAAATTAAAACGCAAAACAAATCTAGACTGTCACTAAACCAAACACCCTAATCTGAAAAATTATATCCCAAAATGAATCCAATAGCCTCAACCAAAGCACTAAACAACCTCAAAGAAAACTTTGAGGAATATGGGCAATGTAGGACCACAACCCAACCAAATTAGGTGGTTTCATATTAGGGCTATAAAGTAGCTAATAACAACAATAATAATAGACCCAAAAGATTAGATAAGATCAGAGAGAAAGTTAAATATCAAAAGCCAAAATGCAACAAGAAACCCTTTCAAAAGTGAACACTCAAATCCAAGCAAAATAGTCAACCAAGACCAGACCACTGAGAGATCCAGACTCCAGACATAATGCCAAAAGAAAATAAGATCTTAGGCAGAGGGTTTCAGGAGGAGATTGTGAAGTTTTAGGGTTACATAAAAACCACACAGAGGAGTCAAGCTCAATGCGGTTATAACCGCACACTTAACACAACCAAATTTCAGTTGAAGGTTTACAACTACATTGTAACATGTTCTATACATGCATTGGAAAGAAATATATTTTTTTTTTCTAAAATACACATGGACAAGATGGAACAAAAGGTCAAATCCAAAAAAATGAACCCAAAAAGGAGACGAATTGCTAAAAAAGAATCAGGACATCACCAAGAAGTAGAATAGGATGAAAATCAAGGAGATTCCAAAGTGAAGAGGGAAAAAAAAATGAATTCTCTCAGTGAAAGCACTAGTTTTGTTGTGGTAAATTTTACACACAAGGAGAAATTTATCCATAATTATATGTGCTATCAGGATCACTAGACAACAACAAATATGGCTAAAATGATTGAACAAAAATCCCAAAATTATATGGCCATGAAAGAAGAGATTCATGCAGTTCTTAATTCTATAGGATATGAACAAATACCCAGCCTCCTTGTAGGTTGGTGAAGGGTTTTGTGTTGGCATTATGATGCATGTATTATACTTGATGGAAACCCACTTGTACCATAACAAGTATATGGAAACTAGAAGAATCTATAGGATAGATCAAAGGTGGCAGAATGATGGAACATAGATGAATCTACAGGTCAGAGGTAACAGAATGATGGAAGAGAATAATGGTCAAAGGTTTGATATGGGGAGATTGTTAGTGTGTTTTGTCCTTGCTATTTGATGAATGAACTAATTGATAAAAGTATAAAAAGGATGTGACAAAATGCATGGCAGTTGTGTTTGTATATGTAACAAAATCAGTTTAGAGGTGATGGATGATGGAAAGTCACATTATAATAGGTCAATTTAGAGGCAACACGACAATGGTACAGAAGAAAAAAATGTTGGAACAAATGATTACAGATTAGAATCAAGAACTTGAATAAAAAGGATGTTTTCAGGAATGTTAAGCTGTATACGCTAGTTCATTGTACAAAAAGAGTCTATACGTATGGACTCAATTTCACATGAGGAAAAGCATGTATGGGATGAAAAATCAAGGAAATTCAAGATTAAAGAATACCAAGGGTCAATACCATGGTACTAGCCCACAATATTGAGTGGAGTAATGGTTATTTGATCTCATCCAAGAATACCACAGGTTCTAAGTGTTGTTTTGATCTAAGGTATTGAGAAAAGCTAAAACTATATAAAGAGGAGAAGACCAAAGGGATATGTGCACAGCTAATGAATATCTTATGAAGTGTTAGATCAAAATAAAATATGCATGTCATGGGTTTCTCATGCTTTTCTTGATCTATACTAAGTATGCACCTAAGTGTTTGATGATGGATGAGATCTAATGATGGATCGAGATCATAACAACTTATCATTATGTGATATGATAATGGATAGGATTGAACTAAGTGCTAACAAATGTTTTTTAATTTAAATGGTATGATATGGGTGTATCTGAAGTCTAGAATATCTGCGAAGTTATAAGATTTTATTTGCAGATCGATACGCTGGTTCACCTTGGTGAAGGTGCATATACATGCTGGTTTGACACTTCCAAGTAGTGTATGCAAAAGAAAATCTTAATGTTCATAGATGACTGATATCTTTGATCAATGTTGTTATTTTACTGTCGTTTTTCAATGATGTCTTCACTATATCTTAGAGTAAAATTTATTATGTAAGGCAATTGAGTCTAGTTGATTGGTTGATTGAGAAAGAAGGGTGATCCTTGTTTCTATCTGTTTAGAACTATGTAATATGACAGTACAACTTCAGAATGTCACTGATTGGTACAGTTTTTGGTTTAGAGGTTTTATGATTCAATATCTTTAGAATTATACGCAGGTTGGGCTAAAGGAAGTAGCATATACACACAGGTTGGATTCATTGAAGGAGTGTATACATTCTGACACATGAATTTTGATGTTACAGTTGGTTTTGGTTGTCGATGCAGTTTTCTCAGTTCAGATCTATGTACTAGCTATAGTGGTCTGTCTATTCCAGTTGATTGGTTGAATTTGATTAAGTTTGAATGAATGGTTGAATCAATTGTGATTATTTGATTCTGTATGTTAGAGGTTTCAGTGAATGATTGATTCAATTGTGTCAGAGGATCAATGATTGTTTGATTCAGTATGTCATAGGTTCCAATGATTGATTGATTCAATTATGGCTGATTTAGAGATTGATGATTGTGTTTCAGTTATATCAGAGATTGATGATTGATTTTTAGTGATTGGTTGATGTAGATGTGTTTGATGGATGTATTGTAGTAGTGATTGATTTTGAGCTTCAATGTTACTGATGGGACCAGTATGAAAATTTGATGAAACGTGGCCTTCATAGTGTGTTGTTGTGTACCAGGAGTATCGAGTATGAAAATTTATGAAACGTGGTCCCTTGAGGATATTGAGGGTTGGAGCCTTCAGTGAGGAAGTCGAAGCTTCCTTCCAGTGGTGGCTGGTGATTTGATCATGGGGTTGGAGCTCCCTTCTAATAGCAGCTGGAGAACGAGTGAAGGTTGTAGCCTTCTATAGGTCAATGTCTACGTACTATAAACATATCGGTGAGTACAAGAGCTAGGGGGTTGTAGCTCCCTTCCAGTAGAAGCTAGAGAACAAGGGAAGGTTGTAACCTTCTATAGGTGGGTGCTTGCATACTAGTATGAGTCTACACCAATACAAGATTGTAAATGGATTATTCTTTATATTAAAAGAAGACAAAGACAATATCAGCAGGTGGTTTTTCTCCCGCATTGGGTTTCCACCTTAAATCTTGGTGTTAATGTGTGTTGCTTATGTGTGATGGTTTATTTTTTTATTACTGCACATGGTTACTGTTTAATTTTTAATAAAGTACTAATGCACTGATTAAAGATAAACATATGATGAATTAATAGAATCATAAGTTCACTGGATATATGTTATTTTCTTTAAGAACATTTACGCACACACTCGAGTTCCCTTCACTAAAGTAGTGTATATAGATCTGATTATGGAAATTAAAAATTTATTGCTTTGTAAATACTGACCCAACCCCCCCCCAACCCCCCCCCCCCCCCACCCCCTTAGTATTATTTCCAACCATTGGTATGAAAGCTAGTTCTTTGGTAGAAGCTTGATCGCTTGAAGGAGATTCGTAGTAACAATGGGAAAGAAGAAAAATAAGAAATCAACTCAAAAGAAGAAGACATTTGAAAGGAGTTGTGACAGTGGGAGAGATGATTGGCCATTATGTGGAAGAAACTCTTTAGATTCAGAATCACCTCAGAATGAAGAAGAACAAGCAAAATAACTAATAGATTCTATTTTTTTGTCCTCTCGTGATACATTTCTTGTTAATTTGAAGATAATGAATGTGACAGCTAAACAAATGAATTTTCTCTTATGAGTGAAAGAGAAAGAAATCAAATAGAGGTAGGATTTAAAAAATCACAGACACAATTAGAGATAAAAAAATATCTAATTGATAGAAGGGAATGTGCTACAAAGAAGAAGTTACTAGATTAAAAGCTCAGTTGGAGGAAGGAAGCAAAGTAAGGAAGTAGTACAAGGAAAAGGAAGATCAATGTCGAAAGCTGCATGATGAAGTGTCATAATTGAGAAATGAAGTAAATGAGAAGGATATAACAATCAAGAAACTTATAGAAATATCCAGTTACTATAAAAGTCTTGAAGATGAGATAGTCTCTCTAAAAGAAGATCTTGAAAAATAAAATAAGCAGAATGAAGAACTACCTCAAGCAGATGAAGAAGAAGAAAATGAGATTCTCAAATTAGAAAAACAAGTGGAAGAATGAAGAAAAGTTGAAGAAATCATGAAGACGCAGTATCTGGGAAAGGAAGAGAAATATCAGGTTGAGGTAAATATCCCAAGGGTAAATTAGAAGAAAAGGATAAACGTTTGAGATTTCAAGATAGTACTAAGATTTTGGATAATATTCTTAGTAGTCAAAGGTCTCCTATCATCAAATATGGTCTTGGTTTCCATGAAACTATTGAAGGTGAATCTAGCTCGCAAGATGAGGCAAGGAACTCTAATGCAAAATCTGAAATGCTCAACAAGGAGATAAGAGGTCAACCTCATCAACAACCAAGGAAAGAAACACTTCAAAGAAAATCATTTACTCCTATCTATTGAAGTGATAATCGGTTATTTCCTATGATGAATAATGTTGAATATTTTATATGTCATAATTTTGGGCATGTTGCAACCAGATGCAAAAGTAGAATGGTTCAACTTCTAGGTACTTTAAGGGATATCGTTTTTCTTGCAATATGTTTGGTCACAAATCCATTGATTACTTTAGAAGGAATATGAAACATATAAGATGTTATTCTTGTAACAATTTTGGGAATATAGCAAAACAATGCAGGATCAAATTTCGGCAAACATGCCAAAAGGAGAAAACATCATCATACTCTAAGGTATGGAAGAAGAAGGAATCATAGTTAGAAAAATGTGGCGTAGATCAGTATACAGATAGAATAGGCTCAGGAGGAACTGAAAGTGTGAAATTTAAATTTTCTAGTTCTCATATGCAGGTATCATGAAGACAAGTCATGTATATATGGGAGTTAGAAGCTGCACAGTCATGTATATGTTGGTTTTATGTAAAAGCAGTAAGACAAACTTAGGAAAAGGGGTCTGAGGTCTGATATTTCTGTTTTGATTGATGATGATTACAGTCTATTGTTGATATGTGGAAGTGATTTTGACCCTCATAAGTTGTTGATGACTTGATGAATAACTAGTTGATAATGATGCCTTGATGATCCTTACTGATATATGGAATGATCAGATCTGACAGTGAAGAGGTGGCACAGGTTCAGGGGGAGAATATACTATGCTTATAATAATTCATTTTTGGCATTATGTTTAACTCTTTGGTACATAACGATTCTTATCAATGGTGAGGATTCTTATGTTGTTGAAGTGTTTAAATGATACATCATGCTCTACTGCAGTCATGAGTTACCTATGATGAAATCTCATATGATACTTATATTGTTTGAGCCACATAGTTGTTATTCAGATCAGATTTATGGATGCTTGTGGATGACTCTTTTGATGATGCACATAGTACATATGGTATGTTACTTACATGGTGATCTTCATAAGGACAAGGAGAAGAACAAATATTGAGTACACAACTTAATTATTTGATAAGTGCCATTTCTTTTATGCTGCTATCATCATGCCTTCAAGGATGCATAAAGTTCATATGGTGCAGTTATGGTGCAAGATTCCCATAGTTTTAGGCTCTCACATGATATATTGGTTGAGGATTGTTTCTCTTGATGGTATCAAGAAAGTTTGACAAATGATTGTGACCTCATGGTTTTCTTTTCACATCAATGAGAAGCTAGATACATATCTCTATCTCTACGATGGATACATATTATGTTGGATACATGAATGATTACTTATGTTGCATATGTTCGTTGCCCAAGAGAATGGTGATATTGCAGGTTTCATAAAGACATATCTATTTGGATACATGGCTTACTTAGTCACATAATGATGATGATTTCTTACTTTATGATGATAGGTTTGATACTCACATATGTTGATTATTTTGGTTGATGTTTACCAGACATGGGATGTTCCCTAGTGATGATACATGGTTGATATATTGAGGGTTCCTGGGGAAAGATCATGTAGTTCTTGATGACGACTATGGTTTTTTCACATACATATGATATCATGTGAATAAGTTTGTGTTAATTCTTGGAGATATGACATGTGCTTAGTTGATTCATGGAAGGTTATGATAAGGCTCTTTCTACTAAGGAAATGGAGCAAGTTTATCTTGATGAGATCAAGAGGATGAGTTGACATCTATATGCGGCATATTTGTCACAAGTTGATGATATTTACATTGTCATATCTTGGGAACTGATGATGGACATATACAGGTTGTTGGTCTGGATGTTGTTGATAGATGCTTATGGTGCAGATCATATATGGTGTATGATAGTTGCTAATGACTGTCATGGTCTTCTTTAGATATTTGGTATTTGTTATAAATTTCATATATATCATTCGATGTATAGGTCATATAAAGGTCCATGATGTAATAATATGTCTTTGTCTGTCATAGTCTTTTAATGATTCTTTTTTGGTCATATGATGTAATTTGAACCCCCGCTATGCATGGGAAGAATGATGTAATAATTGCTATATTTCAGTCATGTATAAACAATTGGTATATCCCCCTTGGTTGGGTAGATGAGTCAAATCTGGTATATCCCCACTTGGTTAAGAGATTAATGTATGTATGAGTCATTGGTGATAAGAAGGTCATACTCACATAGTTGAGTTATAGAGTCATGTTATTCTTTTGGAAAATATTTTTGCAAACTCTGCATCTGCTTAGGGGGAGCATGGACGGTTTAGTGCATATGAACATGTACAAAGGGGGAGTTTGATCAGAGAATTTAGCATGTGCCTAGGGGGAGTATGATCAATATTCATATTCAACTGTTCAAATATGGAAGTCCTCATTTTGGTCAACCCTTTGCCCTTAATCTCAAAAGGAGAGAATATCTTGGTCCACCCTTTGCTCTTGATGTCAAAGGGGGAGAGTATCTTCATGTTTCTTGATACATCTAACAGGTTCTACATATTGAAGTAATCAACACCAATATGGTTGCCATCAAGTCCAAAGGGGGAGATTGTTGGAATTATGATGCATGTGTTGTACTTGATGGCAACCCACTTGTAGTAGAACAAGTATATGGAAACTAAATGAATCTATAGGATCGATCAGAGGTGGTAGAATGATGGAACAAAGATGAATCTATAGGTCAGAGGTAACAAAATGATGGAAGAGATTAATGGTCAAAGATTTGATATAGGGAGATTGTTAGTGTGTGTTGTCCTTGTTATTTGATGAATGAATTAACGGATAAAAGTATAAACTGGATGTGACAGAATGCATGGCAGTTGTGTTTGCAAATGTGATAAAATCAATTCAGAAGTGATGAAGGATTGAAAATCACATTATAACAGGCCAATTCAAAGGTAACAAGGCAATGGTACAAAACAATAGGATGTTGGAACAAAGCATTACATATTAGAATCAAGAAGTTGAAGAAAGAGTATGTTTTCATGTATGTTAAGTTGTATACGCGGGTTAACTTTTCAAAAAGAGTGTATACGTATGTGCGCACTTTCACAAGAGGAAAATCATGTATGGCATGAAAAATCAAGGAAATTCAAGATTAAAGAATACTAAGGGTCAATAACATAGTATTATCCCACAATATTGAGTGGAGTAACAGTTATTTGATCCTGTCTAAGAATACCACAGGTTCTAAGTGTTGTTTTGATCTAAGGTATTGAGAAAAGCTAATACTATATAAGGTGGAGAAGATCAAAGGGATATGTGCACAAGTAATGTGTTGGGCATGGGATCCCCTACAGTAGGTTTTGGGGCTTAAAGCTTGAGTTTTGGTCAATCGTATTATAAGACTTCGCGAAGTGTGGGCGCGGAGTCCGAATTATATAATCAAGTCACAAGGTTGTTTGCCCTAAGAATTGTAATTTAATGTAAAGTTGTGTCAGCCTACCCATGGTCCAAAGACGATGGGATTTTATAAATAGAGCGAGGCTCTAAGTGTAAACAGAGGAGGTAGGTAAGAAAGCAATAGATAGAGGTGAAAGCGTGATTAGAGCATAAGGGGAAAGTTGAAGTGTATTGGGTAGTAGTAGTAGGAAGAGGCTCTACAGCTAAGTGTGTAGAGGCCTAGTAGAGTCTGCAGCTAAGTGCATATACCTCTACAGCTGAGTGCATAGGGAGAGGTTAGGCCTGTAAGTGGGATTGTACTTGGATTTGAAAGTTAATAAAGAGTGGTTTATTATGTGCATCTATTCCCAAATCTGTATGTTGATGTTATGCATTACTTTACTCTATTATTTACTATGTGCAATTGATAATTACATGTATGATTTCTTATATGTGAATTTAATCTAAGTAATTGGCTAATGGAAAGTAATTAAGGAAGATGTGGGTAAATAACACGGGTCGTGCTGTGGCTAGAACTACACGAAGACAGTATCCCAGGGCGCAGGATGCCCACAAGTGCGCGTAGTGCAATAAGTGTGAAGGTTGGACCACATTTCAATCACCACATATCAGACATCCCTAGGGTGCAGAAACCTGGTTCCAGCACCCTCCCATACTACTTCAGGTGAGACCTCAGTCCGCACTCCATGGATTGTTGCCGAAAGGGCCAGTAGTACCGAGATTTGCTTAGCTAAATCACTTCCGAACCTGGGTCAGGCCCCACTAAGCCAACAAATGGTCCATTGCCAGGATCAGGATCTACATAAGGGATGTCTGATGTCGTGGCACTAGAACCCAACAAAGAAGGAAATTAAACAGTGGTTGGAAAAGAAAATTCATGAGTTCGCAACATAGGAAATCAAAACTCTGCAAGTATCTGAGAAAAGGTGGTTGGATTGCTACATGTATATGGAAATCCATAAGATTTTCTTTGCATCCTTTCCTTCTGAACTGTATGAGTGGATCACGAGTTTAGCTGATAGCAAGGGAAGGTGTAGGCTTGATGAACTGATAGTGTGGACTCTGGAATTAGTGTGCAGACTATAAGCCTCAGAAGATAAGATAGTGCAAGCTGTGGACCATGGGCTTGACTGAATAATAGGAGGAATTATCACTGAATTCATTGTGGACACGACTATTAGTTATAACAAGGCAGAGCGACATTTTCTCAAGGGACCGTGAGTTAAGTATATTAAATCTTTGAACACCTGGATTAAGATGTTGCTATGTGAAAAGCAGGTTATCCGAATAAATTAATGTTTGGGACTACGTGGAGCGGAAGGATCTATAGGAACGGAAGTAGTGAAGAATTAGAAAATAGTCCCTTAATTTCACCCTCATGGGAGAGCGAGGATGAGCTCGCGAAAGTTTCTCTGAGAAGTGCGGTCAGTTTGATAAGGTAGTGGATTTCGGAGCTACCACCCACACTACCCCCCACTTCACCTCCTTCACCTCCATATCCATCCACTCCACCTCCACCACCTCCATGGTTCAATATGGTGAGCGTGATTAAAATAACAGTATTCAAAGGAGTAGGGAATGAGGATCTGGACCAACTTTGGTTCTTGGTAAGAGCCATATGGGAAGCACAATGTGTCACAGATGATAACATTAGGAGGGCTACATGGGTGAGTGCACTGCAGGATTTAGCATTAACGTGGTACATCAAGCACTTTAATGACCACCCAAATGTAGGGATAACAGAGATCCATAATGCATTGAACAGAGAATTTAGCAAGCCAAAATCAGAGACACAGTTAATCATCAGGTTTAAAGAGATCGTGATGCTTCTGAGCAAGACCCCCTGGGATCTGGACCAAAGGCTGAAGAGTACAATCTGCGAGGCCAATATGAATGAATGCACATCATCGTGCATGGTTTGTAGCATCTTTGACACCACACTTGAGGATAGTGCTGTCACAGCAGAAACTTTCTATCCAGGCCAAAGCGTTGGAGATGGTGATGAGATTACATGAGACCCTGATACAAGACCCTGGGTTAGGAGTTCAACAAATCCACACACAAATATAGAATCTATGTTTGTAAATGCAAAGCTTGAAGTAGGATAGGGCACCGTGGCTAGAGGTACAAGAGGAAGTATGGTGCATAAAATGTAAAGGCTAGGGTCATGACAAGGATCACTATCCAGTGTTCGCGAACTACTTGGCAGGAGGGAGGCATAAGCGGGGCCGAGCACGAAACCCACTTTATGGTGTGCAATCTGTCAGCTAGGAGAGAAACACACGATTAACAATTATCATTTTCTATAGAAATATATTGATGAGCCCCAAATTTGGTAACTTGTTGGGCTCATTTGGCCTAATTATCCTTGTTCAGTCCCTGTTCAATCCTTCATTTTTCATAGCTTATGCATCATTTTTCAGTATGTTTATGTCATTTGTAGGAATAAGGGTAGTCACTCTTCCTAGGTGGCTAACACGTGCTCATTTCAGGGTTTTTTGACACATGTTGGAGCAAAACCTGTTGGGTTGTGTTATATTCTTTCCACATAGTTAACAGGGGTTTTAGGGGTACCCATAACCCCACTTTATGGGGTCCGGGGCAGCGCCCCAGAAAATTTTGGTTTTGGACCCTATGTTAGGTTGGGCGGATCCACCTATGTTTTTGTGCATTATTTTCTCACATGTTTTCTTGGACGCGATGGTTTTCGGTCCATGGTTTTGGGCGCAATGGTTTTTGGTCCATGGTATTGGATGCTTCGGCATGTATAAATATGTATTGTAACATTGAAAGGAACATAATGAAAAATCAAGCTGGTAGTCCCGGTTTTGGGATCCAGGGGAAAATCTCTGTGCATATATGTTTTTTTATGTGTTATGCTCTTGCATTGTTTATTTTTCTGTGATTTAGAATTTGTGTGCAGGTAATTTCTGTACGGGGTTAAAACCTACATTTGGTATCAAAGCTGTTTTGGCTTCAAGGGGACACCTTTGTTGCTGAAGGGTTTCACTCGGGCCTGTGGTAGACCCTGTTCAGTGGGAGATCTGCGAGATCGATTCTGGTGGTGAAAGATGATGGCGAGCAGATGAAAGATAGAGATTGAGAATTTCAATGGTCAGAGTTTTGAGTTGTGGAAACTCAAGATGGAGGATCTGTTGGTGGATAAAGATCAGTGGATCGCGGTAGATCCGGGTACTAAACCAACAGGAGTGACCGGATGAAGAATGGAAGAAGTTGGATTGGAAGGCAAAAAGCACAATACGATTGTGTGTCTCAGATTCAGTGTTGTTGAATGTATCAGGGGAAGCTACGGCGAAGGCTCTGTGGGACAAGTTAGGGACTTTGTGCCAATCTAAATCTCTGGTGAACAAACTTTTCCTGCGGAAAAAGCTGTATAACCTGAGGATGAAAGATGGAGACTCGGTGACAGAGCATCTGAATGCGTTTAATACTTTGGTAAGTCAGTTATTATCTGTTGATATTAAAATTTCAGATGAAGATAAGTGCATCAGTTTGTTGTGTTCTCTACCAGACTCGTGGGATAGTCTGGTTATTGCAATAGGTAGCAATGCAACTGCTTTGCAGTTTGATGAAATAGTCTCAGCCTTGCTGACGGAGGAGATGAGACGGAAAAATATGGACAACCAGAATGGTGATGCCTTGTCTGTACGAGGACGGTCCCAGAACAGAAACAAAAATAAGTCATCGAGTGGGAGATCTAAATCTAGAGGGAGATCTAAATCTCCAGGAAAACACAAGGTGGTGTGCTGGAAATGCGGAAAGGAAGGGCACTTAAGAAGGGAGTGTAAATCTAAAGCTCCTGATAAAGGAAAGAGATCTGATGATGCTCCTTCTACAGAGGCGAAAACCACCTCAGATGAAAGGTGGGGATGTGTACTTGGCTTCTTCAAGTACACATGTAGATCATGAGGCATGGTTGATTGACTCAGGTGCATCCTTTCACTTCACTCCCCATAGAGAGTGGTTCTACGAGTATGAGAAAAATGATGGTGGTGATGTCTTCTTAGGAGATGATAGGAAGGCTAGAATCATTGGTCGCAGAAAAGTAAAGTTGAAGTTGCAAGGTGAAAGGGTTAGAACCCTTCCGGGTGTTCTGCATATTCCTGCATTGGCCAGAAATCTGATTTCTGTAAGCAAGTTGGATGATGCAGGTGTAAAGAAAGTGTTCGAGAAGGAAACCTGCAAGATGGTTCGATGAGCACTAGTATTGATGCGGGGAGTTCGGATTGGAACTCTGTACAAGCTGCAAGGTAGCATTGTTGTTGACGGGTGCAATAGTTCTATGGTTCCTGAAAATGGAGCAGTAAATCTAGTGGTCTCTGGAGAGAAGACCATGTTGTGGCATCAAAGGCTTGGACATATTGGAGAGAAGGGCCTTCGAATACTTCATGGTAAAGGTATGGTAGAAGGTATGAGTAATAGCTCTCTGGATTTTGATTTCTGTGAAAATTGTATATATGGGAAGCAGAATCGGGTGAGTTTCCCCTCTAGTGGTAAGAGGACGAAACAAATATTAGAGCTTGTGCACAGTGATGTGTTTGGACCTGTGAAAATTCCATCACTGGGTAAGTCTGTGTACTATGTATCATTTATAGATGACTTCTCAAGGAATACATGGATATATTTCCTTAAGAAGAAATCTGAAGTCTTTGATAGGTTTAAAGAATTTAAGGCTCTGGTGGAAAATCAGACAGAGAAGAAGATAAAGGTGCTGAGGACAGATAATGGTGGAGAATTCTGCAGCAAGGAATTTGAAGAATTCTGTAAGAAGTGTGGTATAGCACGACAGAAGACTACTCCATATACACCTCAGCAAAGTGGAGTCGCAGAAAGAATGAACAAGACATTGATGGAAAGGGCAAGAAGCATGCTCAGTGGTGCCGGGTTAGGACAGGAATTCTGGGCAGAGGCGATGGATACTGCATGTTACTTGGTCAACAGGTCACCTTCATCAGCGCTGGAGGATAAGACTCCACAAGAAGTATGGACTGGTAAGAAACCCTCTCTTTCACATCTGAGGGTATTTGGATGTGATGCATATGTACATGTTCCAAAGGAGAAACGAACCAAGTTGGATAGTAAATCTGAAAAGTGCATCTTTATTGGGTATAAGGATGGTTTAAAGGGTTATAAGCTTTGGAACCCAGTAACAAGGAAGGTTGTGTACAGTCGAGATGTGTGTTCAGAGAGGTGAAAGATTTTATTAAACATGAAGCCCAACCAAAAGAACCTGTGAAGATAGAGTTTGAACTAAAGGAGGAAGAATCAGACTCTGTAGCAGAGGAAGGAATCAGAGATGGAAGAGCCACATAAACTCCGGCTTGAGAAGATAGTTTCGAGAAAGAAGGCAGCCAAAAAAGGTATAGTCCATCCGATTTTTGGTTCAAATTTTTCTTTGTCTGTTATGAATGATGATCCCAGAACTGTGAAGGAAGCAGTGGATTCAGAGGATGGAAAACTCTAGAAAGAGGCCATGGTTGATGAAATGGCATCTTTTGCACAAAAATGAGGCTTGGGATCTGGTGGTGTTTCCGGCTGGAAGGAGACCCATTGGCAGCAAATGGGTGTTCAAGAAGAAGACAAATGCAGAAGGGAAGGTGGAGAAATACAAAGCTCGGTTGGTAGCAAAAGGTTATCCCCAGGTGCCGGGAATTGATTTTGGTGATATTTTTTCTCCTGTTGCCAAGGTAACTTCTATTAGATTACTTTTATCTGTTGCTGCTGCTTTTGATTTTGAGGTAGAACAGATGGATGTGAAGACAACATTTCTTCATGGGGATTTGAAAGAGGAAATCTACATGAAGCAACCTGAAGGCTTTGCGGTGAAGGGTAAGAAAGAACTAGTATGCAAGTTAAAGAAGTCTCTGTATGGGTTAAAACAGTCACAAAGGATGTGGTATCAGAAATTTGATACATTTATACGGGGACTTGGCTTCACCAGAAGCAAAGCAGATCATTGTGTGTATTTTAAATTAATTGGTGACCGTGTTATTTATCTGGTCTTGTATGTGGATGATATGTTGTTGGTTGGAAATGACAAAGAAAATTATCCAGGATTTGAAGACCCAATTGTCCTCCAAATTCGACATGAAAGATCTCGGTGCTGCA
>APFE030289917.1:0-53434 GCA_000404065.3 Pinus taeda
AGAGAAAAATTACCAATACTCGGGAGAAGTTTAATTTTGAGATTTGAGCCTCCAAAAGCTCAAAAAACATCAAAAAAATGACTTTCTGCCCACTTTTTGAGTTGCAGAAAGTGACCTTGGGAGAAATGGTTTTTGAGGGGGCAAAACAACTCCAAATTCAGAAATTCCACTTGGGATGGAAAGTAGACAGGCCAAGCTTTCCAATGAGCTATCTTGTACTTGATTTGGACCAGTGGAACCCACTCAAAATTTGCTGCAAAGGTGCGCGGACACGAGAGACAAGGGGCGCGGACATGAGAGCAAACTTTGCCAGAATTGACTTTTTTGGTCAAAAAACACTGTTTTGACTATGGTTGATTATTTTTACTTGTAGATGATGGATAAATGTAATATTTTCATGGCACTTTGATATATTTTACCTCTCTTTACTCTTCTAGAAGCTTCCTTGATGTAAAAAGTGAATAATTAATGCATGAATCAGTTAGCTAAGTAATAGAGGCAAGTTGTTGAGCTGCCTATTATCTAGTGCTTAGTTTGGAATTAGTTCAAACTGCTTCTAGAAGGATGAGCTCGACCCCTAGAGGCAAGGGAAGAGGTTAGCTTGCCTATATTATGTGTTTTCTTAGTCATTTTGAGAGGTTGGAAGGTTGGACTCTTGTGGGAGAAAGTTTCATTGTATATTGTACATCTATTTTTGCAATTTCAAGAGGAAGAAGGCCAGGGTTTTGCAGACATCCTTGTGGATTCTTGTGGATTGTAGTGTTGATGGTGTGTTCTCTACATGTTATTGTAAGTTTGTTTATGTATTCCACATCTCTCTTTTGCTTCTATTTTGGACAGATGAAGTGGTAAAGTTTGAAATCATGCTTTGACATGCTCAGCTTTTTAGTTTGTTCAAAATTTATGTTTTCTGCTATCTAGAGAGGATTCAAATGGTTGTTTGCCCTCTTTAGCTCCTTCTCTATCATCTCTGATCATCCATCTCAGATTAAGGCATCAGCGCTCACTCCTACCTTGCCCCAAAGATCCCCCTGCAAAAACTGTGCTCAATCCCCGCACCCTGAATTGCACTCCCTCCAATTGCCACCCAAAAACCAAAAATCTTTAAATCAACCCCCTTTATCAATTTACTAGCCTAAAATCTTTATTTCTAATTGGGTCAGCTCATCCTATTGAAAGATCTACCGAATCTGACCTGAGAGAGCCTTCTCATACCTCATAGGGCTAGCTACGAGGTGAAATGGTTTGATGTAGCCTTGAGAGTTTGTCTATCTCAGCCTAGGTGAATTCCAAGCGCTAACAGAACCCAAGATAAGAATAGTCCTAGAAGGTCATACTTAGAGAACACCCGAGTGGGTATGTACCTTGAGAGACAATGATGAAGGTGTCTATAAATCATTGGTCTCGCCAGCATTGTAGCTCATGATCTCATGAAGAGATGGAGATGTTAGTCAAGGCCTTGCACTGTGACAATGCTGATTGATATGATGCTATAACAGATGGATTACAAATCCAGTTTCTCTTATGTGAATTCTTCAATATTGATAATAGCCAAACACCTTGTAATGTTGTATGAATACCTCCCTAGTTAAGAATGAGTGTTGAAGTGTAACTGGATTTAGTGTTCATAAATGTACTTTTGATATTTGTATTTATTCAAGAAAAAAAATATTATTTTTATATTATTTGTCAATTGGTTTCTTGCTTATTGAAGTAGGTCAAGCACATGGTTAAGTGCTTTTATGAAGTCAAAAGGTCAATATATTTATATAAGACCCTTAGAGGGCATGTTACACTATGTATAAGGTCAAAGGAATACCTCCAAGACAAGTACAAGTCCTCTCCATGCAACAACGTCCTCCACAAGAAGCTAAACAAAGAAAATAGTGAAGATATGGTCAAGTTGGCGTAAAGATAGAATGTCGGCCTAATCTCGGACTAGAGGAGGGACATTCCTCTATATAGAGGTTGTCCACTCCCTCATAAAGAAGACAACACAAGCTCTGAAATCAACGAAGATATAAGCCGAGAAAAGGAAAGTGAAGAAAGTCTAAAGGGCCTACAAAAGTGCGGTGAAGGAAGTAGGAAAGTCAATGAAGGTAGGTTATTGTTTCTAGGGCTAGAAACAGTCATACGTGTGAGGAAGAGTAAGGCAAATATGCAACATAAAAAAGGCTAGAGAGAAGTTCATGAATTATCATTTTTTGGGTGAAAGATCAAGTCTACAAAGCCTCCCAAGTCAAGAAAAGGAGTCTCTATCTATAGAGAAGGAAAAAGAGCCCTAATTCTCTCGGGTTCCTACTACACATAGCTAAACTAGGGCTGTTATTCAGTTACACCAATTTGCAAACCTATCTCAAGAAGAACCTCGTTGGATCAAGGAAAGGGTGTCTTCATCAGTGAAGATCATCTCTAAGTAAAGAGGAAGCATATCACATCAGGAAGCTCACATGAGCAAGAACTATCTCTAGACAAAGATCAAAGAAGGAGGACAAAGTGCTAGGAAGCAAAGTGTCGAAAGGAGGACGTCTATGTGCCGAGAACAAAGAGAAGAAAAAAGGAAGGACTTGACTTGTGCTTGGAGGATATTCTTGACAAGGGTCTAGGTTTTGGCATTGATCAATAAGAAGCTTCAATAAGAGAAAAATTACCAAAGGGTTTTCCTCTCAAGAGAAGAGAGGTTTTGGCCCTGGCAGAGAGCCAACGTCTTGTGTTCTTGTTCTTATGTTTTTGGTAGTAGTTTGATGAAGTACACACACATGCATTAATAACAAGAAGAAGAAGATTAAGCTAACAAGAAAAAGTAAAAAGACTCCACAAAGTGTTATCAAGTCAAGAAGAATCACACTACACCTAATTGCCTTGGATTCTTCATCACAAAGGATCTTCCGAGCAGCGGAAGATGTATCTTGAGGAGAAGTTGAGATGCACGAGGATGCAGAAAGGGGAGTGTGTAGACCCCTTCCTTATTAGGCTTCAGGATGTCCAGGACTAGCGGTCTGCAGTAGGGTCAGCACCCCAACCTACAGAATTCATACGGTTAGCTCTGAACAACGTTTTCGAAGAATGGCAAGTTTTCATCCAGAGTATCCTGGGTAGAGAAAAAATACCAGATTGGGATCGTGTGTGGGTTGATCTTCAGCAGGAGGAGATGAGGCAAGATCTGGTGAAGAGCACCATCAGTGGTAGAAACAAAAGTGATGGAATGAAGCCAGTAAAGGAGGAGGAAGATGTGGCCCTTGCATCAAAGGGGCAACAGGAGCAACGCGGGAGGAAGAAGGACATTTCCAAGGTGAAATGCTTCAGATGTGGTGAGCTTGGCCACTACAACACTCATTGTCCTCTCAGAAAGAAGGACAAGGAGGAGAAGTAGGATCAATAGGTTGCATCCGCAGAGATCGAAAAGTTGTCCTCCAGATTAGAGGAAGAGTTTTCCATGGTCACCGAGATACCTCCAGGAGAGAGGTGGGGTGATTTGGTTTTGTGGCCCCAGAAAGCTACAACATGGGTAGGATTCTTGAAGAGGTCCACCTCATGAATCAATACCTTGCCACGAGAGCCCATAGTGTGAAGTAGTAGGATGGATCAAAGGCAGTTGTTGCAACCAAGTGCGAGAGTCACAAATGCAGTAGCTAGTAGTGGTCAGATATTGAGCAACGCAGAGCAGAGTTGGCAGCAATGCAATTAGCACAAAGCAAAGACAGTAGCAGCGCAGAGGCTTCAGTGGTAGCACAAAGACTAGCAGCAGCCAGGACTAGGATGACAGATGCATCATACTGACCACAGCTGGTTCGATATTATGGAGGCTTTTCTGTTGCAGTTGTTGTAGTTGTACCAACAATAGATGGAGACATAGTTTCATTGCAGATGCAGTGTTGGCAGTGTTGGCAAGGCCAGCAGCAGCACGGATGCAGACTTTATCAATGTTGTGCAGTAGTTGGTGGGCAACAACAACCAAACATCAGCAGCGTAACAGGAGGTGGTGCAAATATAGGGTGTTGCTTCAGTGGGTTGCAACACTATAACACATTCTTCGCTAAGAGGGAGTGTTGATTTTTGTAGCATCGGATGTGTTCTAGCCACGAAATTTTGCAGAGAGGCTAGAATACATGTATTCTCCAAAACCTAGAAATTGTTTCTGGAAATTCCACCTAGAGATGACTTAATTAAAATAATTAACTTTTTTTTTAATGGTTCCTAAGTCTAAACTTAGGAAATCTGGTTAATTAAAGGGTATTAATTAAGTCATGGTGAAAATTTTCTAGAATAAGGTATAGATTGATTTCTAGTTAATCTTAGCCATCGATTATGTTTTAATCTTGCTTGTTGAAGCCTCAACAAGAGATTATAAGAAGAAATTCGATGGGGGTTGGAGAACACACTTGAGGAGCAAGGAATTCAATATTGCTGGGAAATCGAACTCGAGAGTAGTAGCTATGTGTTGACAGAGGTGATTCAGTACTTTTAAAGCGGTGAGAGAGGGGCAGGCATAGTAAGGCCAAAAGGAAGTATTTCCAATCCATTGAGTGCATAGAAGAGAGAAAACGTAGTCCACAGAGAGGTTGGCGCAATGTAGAGAGGCATTGAAGAGTTTCAGAGCGAGATCCGTATTTGTTGAGGAGAAGTCAAGATTCAGAGGCAGGAGCAGGAGAGGGAGCCCAGAGGCTAGGAGATCAAGTTTCCAAAGTAGCAACTGATCAACAGAGTGAAAGAGACACTGGTCCCGATAGGCTGACACAGATCTATGTAGGCTGATGTAGAGGCAGCAAGGGGTAGCTCATCTTGAGCTAAGGTTAGTGTCGGATCACTGGTGGAAGTGAGATTTTTCTCACTAGACTTCTGTCAGTCATTTTCTCTCTATGGAAAGCTAGATTTAAGCTTCCATAGATTTGTACTCATATTTACTACTGCATAATAATAAACCCTCAGTTGTTGCATTGGTTTTCCCAAGTAGAGTTTTTCTGGGGACATTGGTACAAAAATAATGGTGTTTTAATGTGTGTGCATCTATTATTCCATTGTTTTTATTTCTTCCGCAATATTTATTTTTTGAAGGCTGCAGTGTATATATTTTGATATCTGTCGTAGGAAACTGCAAATAATTTGTTTGATTAATTCAACAAATAGAATAAACGTTATCAGTTGCTATAGTAGGATTTGGGATTACCGAATTTTCACAGAGGGCACCCTACTGCACATGATGCTTGGGCCATGTTACGTAACACCAGTGGGTAACTCCCATGGGAAAATTTTTCTCTTAAGATTTGTCTTCAGTTGACAACCAGTAGCCCCTGACAACCACCAGTGTAGCTGATATTATGCGACATGTCTCCTCTCCCTGAACAAGTCATATGTTCCCTCGCCCATCTGTCGAGATCGTATGTTTGAAGGTGGGCCATCCAATCCTAAATATATGGTTTTCCATTATGCAATCGAGTGTTTATGATTGTTTTTCATGGGCACAATTAGGTACGGATTACTAGGTGACTTGGAAGAAGGAATGAATTTGACTAGTCTTTTTCCATCACCTTAATTAGGGGGTTAATCCTCATCCCTAATCCTGTGGAACCTCTCTTATTGGCTTATAGCTTTAGGATGGGCACTACTTTGGAAACCCCAATTGTGGTATCACGGTCTCATTTTCCATTCCACATTTTTCACTCCTATCCGCACATTACATGCCCTCTTTCATCATCTTCCCTCTTTGGGTCCACATGACCAGAGTCCACAAAGTTGTGGTATACCCCCTCCCCCTTTCCACATCTCTCGGTCGATCCTTGAACCCAAAGGTTGATGTGGCTAAAAAAGAAGGATAAAAGCATAATATGGTGACATAAATAATAAATAATACCAAAAAATACAAAAGATAGTCGGGACAATAAAATTTAGCACGTGGGAAAAAGATAAACATGATTTCCACCCCTTATCATTATGGCCATTGCGTTGGTTCTTAGGGCCCCTATGATTACCCCTTGCATCATTAAGGAACCCATGTATGTCCCAACCCCTTGTGAGTGATGAACCGCACTGCCCCACCTTAAGAGGTAATCACTGATATATCATACACATCATGCTCTCAACCCCTCAAGCCTCGAGTAGTAAAATAAAGGAAAATCAATAAAAGGAAAAAGGCAAATGAAGAATGGTGGAAAAACAAAGGCTAGGGTAACTCATGTACCATGATTGCTCCTTCCTACATTCATAGACCCTTACATGTGTGCTTCCTCCATTATTAACACCCTTTAGCCCATGGCATTTGGCCTCGAGATCCCTATGTTGCAATCCACCTTATCGTCATCACACTTGGATATCTCTCTCTTGAGAGATTTGCACTTTTTCTTGGATGTCTATTGGAGTTCTTTGATTCATTTCGATATTTTTGGGAGCTGAAATCTTGTTCTTTCTTTCTCCATCTACCCATCGACCTCTTATAATCTCCAATTGGGACTCCAACATGCAAGATTAAAACATAATCGATGACTGAGATAATTTTTGGATCAATTTGTGTGATTTTCAATATGATTCACACCTTTCTTAGTTAATACTGATTAATTAACCCCTTTTCCTAAATTTGGACTTAGGAAATATTTTAAAAATAGCCTAATAATCTAATTAAGACACTTCTAGGTGGAATTTCTAGAAACTATTTCTGGGTTATGGAGAACTCATGTAGTTTAGCCTCTCCAAAACGTTTCGAGACTAGAACACCTATGATGCTATAAAAACTAACAACAAGGGCATCCACGTCATTATTGTGTCCCAATCTAGCTTTTGCCTTGTGGGGTGTCTCAGAAGACCTACTAGATTTTGAGAGAAAAATAGAAAATATGGAATGAATCCTATTAGTCATCAAACATCCCAATCAGTACAATGAAGTTATGATTTAGGACATTGTTTTACTGCTCACACGTGTGGGTATATCTTGGGATATTTCGTTGTAATGCTAGTGGATTGGCATGTAAACAAATTTTACGTTTGTGCACTCAAAAGTCAAACTCTGTGGGGGATTTTAGTTAGAAATTAGAAGAGGTAGACCTCATATAAATAAAGGACCACCTCTCTCATTTTTTCATCTTCACCTGTGAAAAACTTAGCCTCTTAAAGAACTGGGCCTAGCTATTTTCACTTCACTACTTTGTGGAGATGTGATCTTATGTGGAATTTATGGTTGCTGGAGACTAGTGCTTGTTGTGGAGACATCATTTTGGGATAAAGAAGGCTTGTTCTTGGATATATTGTGAGTAATTTTTGTTGAATATATTTTATGATTATGTCATGTAATGAATAATGCTTGGGATTCTATGTTCCATGTCTAATTGCTTATATTTATATGAAATGTTTGGTAAATGTTGCATGCGTTAATTTTGTTTCCTTGAATTTCCCTATAGAACCTCCTAGAGAGGTTTTCTCTAGCAAAATTTATCCCCTCATAAAGTGATAGTCAGTGTTAACAAGTGAAAACCTAGGGGCATTTTATATTTCCGTGGTTAAAATCCCTAAGAATCCATCACCCAAGGAGATAGAAGGCAATGGCATTCGTTTTAGTGATCAAAACTCAAATATTTTCCTTTTTCTCTCTCCCTTAAAATTTTGGCCCTTTAAGGCAAACCTCTAGGGTTAGCATTTCAAGCCAAATTCAACTAGGGCTTGAACCTTCAGTTGATTTGAAGCTGTTCCACCTTGCTGAGTATTAAAACATCAAAATATAGCAATTTTCATGGTTGAAAGTTCTTCTTTAGGGCTAACATCATCAACCCTAGGGAATTCTAGGTCTTGAAAACCCCTAATTTTTCATTAAGGCTTAAACATAGGGCCATCTAAATATTTTTTTCTCCTATTGTTGATCATATCTTTCATCATATATTAAAAACAATAAGCTATAAGTCTCTCTTTATAGGGTTCTTTGGAGGTACGCCATTCCCTATCACAAATAATTGAGCTTGTTCCAAGTCCAAATATTTTGATTGCCTTATCAAAGTGTCACTTTTGATCCTTTCACCTATAAGACAATTTAGGTGACCTATTAATGGGAAGCCTCCCATGTGGTGAAATTCCACCAAAGAGCAGGAGGTGGAGTGATGAGGTGATAGTGGCATCCACTTCATTATTGTGTCCAAGTCTGGCTCTTGTCTTGTGAGACTTGTCACAAGACTCACTAGATTTTGAGGCATCATTCCTTAAGGGAAACTTGAGAAAGGAAGCATTATAATCACAACATAGAAAATTGTTAAGAAAAAGGCCAAGGTAAAGGAAGGATTGTGATCGCAACTTAGCAAATTGGTAAGGCCAATGTAAAGGAAAATTAGCAAGTAAATGGCACTTGCTTCCCGATTTACTACACTTTATAGCAAATTTTCATATTAAGATTGCAAGTCAACAAAATCAAACTCCTCCCTTAGAAATTATGCCCCATCATAAGGCATCAATATTGTGTTGGTTGATTGAAGTATTCAAGGGAAGCCTCCCATAGCAATTTCAAAAGTTCAACTTAAAGTGTGGGTGTTGAGCCAATGTGATAGTGGCCCCTTGTTCTGTGTGGCTATCCAAGTGAGGTTACAACTATCTTTGACAACCCTTCTAATTGGAATGGTAATAGGATGCAATAACTAAGAAAAAAACCTCTAGGAGGTAAAAAAATAGGCTTGAAGATTGTTCCTATGTATATAGAATCCATCTCAAGTCAAGTTCCACACAAGATAATAAAAAAAAACAAATCAATAACCAAAGATGCAACAAGGAAAGATAACCAAAAAATACAAAATGAAAGGCGCTAGTGATTTCTTGAGGAAAACTAATTGTGAGAGGTCCATGTTGGCATCAAAATGGTCCCATTCAGAAAATGGGCTTCATTCATTTTGGTAAAGCAAATTTAGCAAGTAAATTGGTACTTGCTTTCTAGTTTAGAACACTTTATTATGAATTTCTCATATTAAGTTAGCAAGGCAACAACACAAAACTCCTCCCTTTAGCCATTAGACGCCATCATAAGTCATTGGTATTGTTTTGATTGCTTGACATACACAAGGCAGGATTTCCATAGTTGTTTCAATGGAATTTAATCTTAAACTGTGGGATGTAATGTCCCAAACTAGGAAAAATAGTGCTATGAAAAGCAAACAATAAAAACAACACCATAAAATTGAAACATTCAATGCACACCCATAAAATGTCCAGAAATAACCATCAGTTGAGCCATTTTATTATAATCTAGGAGAAAAGTACAATAATGTGGAAGTGGTGCACTTGGGATTGCCTCAATGGCAAGCATGATCAAGCCCAGGTGGTAATATGTCAAGCTCAGATGATACAAATAGTTGCTACAATGATGCCCTGTGCTGTCCTTGTGAAATTGTGTTGTCTGCTACGAAGATGTTGTTGGAAACCCCACCTATGGTGCTAAAAAAATTCCGGGAAATTAACCCTGGCCTCTCCGCCAAATATCGAGAATAAATGATGAAGGAATTGGCCAAATGTTGACCTCAGAATTTCGGCTCAAATTCCCCTAGCTCCTCTAGCTATTGGGTGAGTTGGGACCCCTGTTTGACCCGTCAGACTTGCCCAGAAAATTCTGCAAAATTATGTAATATCCCTAAGGGAAAATTAACAATAAATATGCAAAGCAAAATAGACAAAAACACCATGAAACCAAAACAAGCAATCATACCACGAATTTGCATCAAAAACTACACTGGGTACTCATTTTATTAATGGAAAGAGGTGTACAACAAGGTATTGGAATGAGTGCACCTAGGATTGCTCTAGGAAAACTAGCAAAGCCCCAAAATGATCAGTGCATCACCTTCCTCCAATCTGCTGCTAATCTGCCCAAGTGTTGCATTGTAGATGCCCAAAAAGGTGTTTCTACCCCTTTCTTCGTCAAGTCTGTGAGGGGTGCGGCTAACTAGGAGAAGCCCTTCACGAACTTCCCATAATAAGTGCAAATGCCCACAAAATGCCTCAACTAGGTCACATTCCAGGGCTTTGGCCAATCCTGAATAACCTTGATCTTTTCCTCATGTAATCTAACACCATCCTCCCCAATGATGTGCCCTAGGTAGAGCATCTCGGATAGCCCAAACTCGCACTTGGACAATTTGGCATAGAACTATTGATCCTCCAGAATGCGCAGTATTGTCTCAAGGTGTTGCAAATGCTCTTTCCAAGTTCGACTATAAATTAGTATGTCATCAAAGAACACCAATACGAACTTCCTCAACTTCCCATGAAACACATGGTTCATGCATGACTAGAATGTAGTTGCTGTGTTGGCCAGCCCGTAGGACATAACCAGGAACTCGAAGTGCCCATAATGGCACCGAAATTTTGTCTTCTGGACATCTGGTCCCTCACTCGAATCTGATGGTACCTCGACCGCAAATCAATCTTCGAGAAGAACTTAGCTCCCCTCAACTCATCCATCAGCTCATTTATACGGGGAATGGGGTAGCGGTTCTTCAGTGTCTTCTTATTGAGGGCGCGATAATCGACGCACATTCGTAAGGACCCATCCTTCTTCTTCACCAGCACAACTAATGAGGCAAAAGGGCTAGAGCTGAGCCTGATATACCCAAGTACCAATAGCTCATGGATGCACCTCTCGACCTCATCTCGATACACCTTGGGATGTCGATAAGGAGCGGTGATGACGGCCTACACTCCCGATCCAACTCGATAGTGTGCTCAAATCCGCAGTCAGGTGGTTGACTTGGTGGTATGTTCCTGTTATCACCCCAAGAAACTCTCCTAGGTTGTATATCAGAGATGCTCGGGAACATTACAAACACAACAAAAATGTTGGAAATATGGTGAATGAATGAAAGAAATGCTGCAGATTCAAGCCAGATAACCACTTCTACTATGTTTAACCCCAGACATGGGTGAACACCCCCAGACTACAAGGCTTTAGACCACCAATTACTCACAGTTTTAAGGAAAATGTGATAATGGAGAATATTGATCACACTAGTAGATGCACAGGACCCTGTGATGGCTGGGTGCAACCAGCTAAAAGGTCTGTAAATCTGTTTCCTAATACACAAATAGGATGACAACTCTCTGGCATTAAAACAACAGAAACCCGCATACAAATTCAATGATACATGCTAAATCCTAACACAGAGGTGGGATGACAGCCCCTCTAATGCGAAACATTAACAGCACATGAATAGATGCAAAACAGGCACAAACTAGAACAAGAAGGAGAAGTGGACCGTGAGCATTAACAGCAAAAGAAGCTTGCATTAGCTGAAAATGAAGACCAGACGCTGCAGGTATCACAGTAGTTATAGTCTCCAGAAGTTGAAGCTTACAACAAAACTAACATTCATCAACCTCTTACATTCTGAGTTCTGGATATATATAGAGGTTGATTACAAAAATATCTGCTATCCTATGCATGGAGGGGTCATAATGGACCACCAACCACATTAACTATTTGATAAAAATCTCTGTTATGATCTGCTGCTTTAATGAACAAAATTGATCTTCTGCATGCTCAGTTGTACTTCTTAAACAAGTGTAGTGTCCTTTGGATGAAGCTCCATGACTCATAAATGAACTCAACTGCTCGAGGCATGTCATTCTCGTCCTTCGACCCTAACGCTCTCGAATTCAGTTGTTGAAGAATAACTGTGCCAGGTACAGGTAGTTGGCCACCTTCATCCTTCGGGTGTATAGAATGGCTTATGGACGTGGATGGATAGAGAAAGAAATTCGTCCATTGGGTCATAGAAATGGACGGTGGAGATAGACTTACAGAAGATATCGGGAAAATATGAATGAACAGATGTGGACTGTCGGATAATGATCAGGCAGATCCGACGGTGATCGGAGGTCTAAACAGTGCGGACGTTTAGCGGGTGGGAAATGGTACGGAGGTGGGTAAACGATATTCCCGCACCGCTTTTAGGAGGTAGGCAGAATTCGTACACAGGGGAGCAATGCAATGAGTGCAGGACGCGTGGCAGATGGGACCAGGTCAATACCACTTTCCCCGTGGGTTAAAGTGCGGGCGTTTTGAAGAAGCGGGGGTTGCGACTGCAGTCGGATTGTGCGGCAAACAATCGAACGACAGGGAAATAAACAGGGTTTAGTGCACGTGCTCTTTTATTGATTTGACAGGGGAGGAAGCGGATTGGCGGACAACGCTGGTCTTGGGGGCGTGTGGTTATATGGATTTAAAATCTCAGCGCTGGGGAGCTTAAGGGAACAGAAGCTAATGCCGAGATTTGGAGGACATGAAGATGGTAGGGTGACAAGGAGTGAGCATAGAGAAGGAGAAGGCGACTGATACGAGCTTTCTTCAGAAAAAACAACACGAACAAGCTGCCTTTGACCCATCAAATGCCAAAGTTCATAGCAGAGCTAACACTAGCTCCTTCTGGGGATGAGATCCTCCCTATCATGTCTCAAGAACCTGCAGATCAATGCCTTTTTGAATAAAACCAATTAGCAAAATTCCTAGAGTTCCATTGGGCATGGAGTCTACTGTACCTACACTAAACTGTTAGAACAAAATGTTTACAATCTTTAAGGCCAAAGACCTTAAACAACATAAATTTTCAGAAAACGCCCATTAACTGGGCCATCAAAAACTGCTTCACCTCCCATACTTTGCAGTATGAAGGTGTTGTTCCCTTGAATTTGAGAAATGATGAAAGGCCCTGTCCAAAGAGCATCAAATTTCCAATGATTGCCTTTCTTTTCTTTTAGTGCGTCCCATTTCAGGACCAAGTCTCCAACCTGAAAATTATCTGCTTTTGCCTTCGTGTCAAAAGCTTCCTTGATCTTTTTCTGATGTGCTGCAGCCTTTTCGACCAGCTGTTCTCTGATTTGATGTACCTTTGCTAAACCTGTGATTCTTTTTTCCATGTCTTCTTCCTCATTCTGCTCTTTTTGAAGGAATTTTGCCACAGGGAGAGTAAGCTGAACTGGAAATATTGCCTCTATGCCATACACCATCTTAAATGGGAAATTCCCTATGGATTTCTTAATGGTTACTTTGTCAGCCCAAAGTGCGTATTTGAGCTTGGAATCCCAATTCCTTTTGTTGTCATCCGACAGTTTCTTAATTATCCTTATTAAACTCTTATTGGAAGATTATGCTAGATCATTTCCTTGAGGATAATAGGAGGTGGAATGAACCAGTTTAATGCCCATTGAACTACACATATCCACCAACTCTTTGGCTCTGAAGGCTGCTGCATTATCTATGACTAGTTTCTATGGACAACCAAATCTGGTAAAGATATTCTCTGTTAAAAAATTCATGACCACATTATGATCAACCTTCCTGGTAGGGATTGCTTCAATCCATTTAGTGAAATAATCAGTGGCTACTAATATCCATCTATGCTAGCCACTGGAATGTGGATTGATTTATCCAATGAAATCCAAGCCCCACTGCTGAAAAGGTCCTTTTGCAAATATTGGTTTTAAGGGCAGGGACTTCAACTATTGTTTTCCTTCAAATCTTTGGCACCTGTCACAAGATTTAACAAATGAAAATACATCAGAAAATAAGGAGGGCCAATAGTAACCAGCTCTCAGGATTTTGTGAGCTGTAGTCTTCCAATAATGGTGCCCTCCACACATGCTGGAATGAAACTGCTGCATAACTCTTATTGACTGTTCTTTGTCCAAACACCTCAAAAGCACTCCAGACAGATCCCTCCAATAGAGCAAATTTCCATTAATGCAATATTTAGCTTCTCTAAGCTTAATTGTTCTGGCTTGACTTGTGCTTAAGTCTGGAGAGATTTCTAGCTTCAGCAAGAATTTAATAATTTCAGAATACCGGTCATAAGAAGCTAGACTTTCAGCCACCGACTGCTTTCTGTCTGGTTCAGTTTCTATTTCTTCTTCTGTTCGACCATTTTCTGAATTTAAGCACATAAGGTTTATGTCCAAAGTTCTGCAATTTTCTTCAGCTAACATCTTGGCAAGGCCCTGACCTCTGACAAGCGTGGGCTTCAATTCTATATTAAATTCAATCAACTTTGCAATCCATTTAGCCCTCCTTCCATCAGCATCAGGTTCTGTTAGGACATCTTTAATTGCAGCAGAAGGTACATATGCAATTATCTTGGAATGCAAAATGTAAACTCTAAAAGCTTTTAAAGATTTGATAAGAGCATATGCTTGTTTTTCAATCATACCATACCTCAGTTCAACGTCCCTCAAGTTTTTGCTAAAGAATGCCACTGGATGCTCTGAGCCCTCTTCATCTACCTGCAATAAAATGGCTACAATGGTGTCTTCAGAGGCAAAAGAGAATACATGGAACTCCTTGTTGTAATCTGGACTTATTAATGTGGGAGCTTCCATTATAGCCTTCTTGATGGAATCAAATGATTTTCTTGCTGCATCAGTCCATTTTACCTGTGACCCTTTTCTCAACATGGAGGTAATGTACTTCACTAGTTCTATAAAATTTGGTATAAACCTCCTTACAAAATTAATTTTGCCTAGAAAGGATTGGATATCCTTCTTCGACCTCGGGACAGACAAAGTCTGTATGGCCTTTACTCTTTCTGGGGCAATCTGAACACCTGCGGTAGAAACAACATGTCCAAACAGCTTTCCTTCTTTTAAAGCAAAATGTGATTTTTTAGGATTGACTGAAATCCCATACCTTATGTGCTTTAGGAACACTTTCTTCAAATGTTGTAAGTGACTTTGATGGCTGCTGGAGTAAACTGTTATATCATCAAGGTAGATAAAGACAAATTTATCCTTCTCTCCCACAAACGCTATATCCATAGCTCTCTGAAAGGTGGCTACAACATTCATCAGTCCAAAAGGCATCTTGGGAGACATAAAAGTTCCCCAAGGAGTGGTAAATGCAATCTTTTCTTGATCATCTGGATGCACAGCGATTTGATTAAAGCCTGAAAATCCATCTATGAAAGACATCACTTTAGCTCCTGAGACCTTATGTAGTAAATGCTCCATCTTGGGTAAGGGATAATTATCTTTCTTGGAGCATTTGTTTATGTTTCTGAAATCAACACACAATCTGATTTCTCCACTTTTCTTCCTCACCACTACTAGGTTGGCTACCCATTTTGAATATCTGAGAGGGACTATGATCTTGGCAGCCAGCAACTTTTTAATTTATTTTTCAATCAGAGGAAGGAGCATGGGATTTATTGGTCTTAGCTTTTGTTTGAAAGGAATAGTGTCTTTCTCTAAAGGGATTTTATGCTGGATGATATTCCTATCATAAGTTTTCAGATCACTATATTCCCAGGCAAACACATCGGCAAATTGCTTCATTAATTTGCAGTATTGAGAACTTTGATCAGACAGATGGGTGGACAAATTTATATATCTAGGCTGACTTGGATTTCCTAAATCGTGCTTACAAACTACAGATTGATCTTCTTTTTGGGCAGCTTTATAAGGCACATCATTATGGTCAAACAGTCTTTCTAAAGGGATCAGACCCTCAGGTATATGATTGCTGGGGAGTTGGACTATGCTATTTTTGCCAATTTTATTTCTAGGCTAGGATTGGGGACTTTCTATCAAGGCTTCATTTTCTTGGTCAATTTTCATATCAGAAAATTCATCAATGACTTGCAAGAATCTATTTAATTCATTATCATCCTCGAAAACTTTCCAATGATAGACATTATCAGGCAAGGATGGTCTATATTTCATTTGCACTTCGTACACTAGTCTGGGAGGCAATGGAGGGATAAATAGACTAGCAGAGACAACAAGGGAATCAACAAGCTGATTTTTGGCTCTAGGAATAAATGAAATACATAAATTATCAAAGCAATCTTTGAGTCTCCATACCTCATCTCTGTATGCTTTTAGCCTTGGGTGCTTTTCCTGAAATGTTTTGTTTACTTGTTGAATAATCAGATCAACATCTCCAAACACCTTTAAGTGCTTGATTCTTCTGTCTTTTGATGCGTTCAAGCCTAATATCAGAGCCTCATACTCTGCTATATTGTTTGTGACCTGAAATGCCAGCTTAAAAGACAGCTGCGTGCTTTCTTGTTGTGGAGATATCAACACCACCCCTGCTCCCGCAGTCTCCCTGGAACGTGCTCCATCAAAGAACATCTCCCAAGCTTGACTTCCTTGCTTTTCCTCGGCCTGAACTATGGGTTTTCTTACCTGCACTGAGGCCTTCTGAGATTCTTCTATTTGGAGTATACATGCTCCAAAATCAGTGTCCACAACATATATGGGATGATTTGTAGGATTCTTCTCATCGCTGATGATATATGCTAGCTGTGCTTCTCTATATAATCTCCTGCTTGCTCCTCCAAAAACTGGGACAGTGGCATATGATAAATCATTCTGTAATGTCCCACCTAGTCTCTTAATCCACCCTCTTGACAACAGCATGCCAAACTTAGGAGGGACATCTGCCACCACAATGTCCATCACCATGCTCTTCATGGGCAGCTGAGTTAGGGTAATGGCTAATTCTTTTATCAATCCCAGGCATTTTACTTTCCTTGAATAAAAAAAGAATAAATCATGATATGGTCTAGTGATATCAAGGCCTAACTCTTCCATGACCGCTTTGGGCATCAAATTGTGGCTAGCCCCTGTGTCTAGTAGGCAGTTGTGAAGGATTTTATCATGAATGGTCAATGAGACGTAAAAATATGGAGAGTTATTATCAGCAGGTTCAGTCATAGGGCTCAGAACAATTGCAGGTCTATCATCTTGCAAATTGACAGAGTCAGTGGAGGTTTGTGTGGCTTTCAATTCAAGAGCCTCAAGGATAGGCTTTCTAAAGAATTCACTCTTTACAAGTTCTAACAGAGGCACAGATATTTTTAATTTTTGGACTTCTACTTCTAAACTGAAAGAGGAAGGTGACTTATCAGGACCTCTTACCTCTTGAACTGGTGCTTTGAGGACGACTAGGTCAGCTACTAGTTTCTTCTGTCTGGTATTTTGTGACTCTGTTTGGACAACAACTCTTTGGGTAGGATTCTCTTTGACATTATTTTCATTAGACCTCAGATTATATCTTTGCTGCTCACCAGTCTGCAGAACAGCTTCTCTGTCCCATCTTTGACTGTCTTGTTCTTGCAACAAAGACTCTTCATATTCAGTCAATGTCAAAAAGGCAGCACTACCTTTATCTTCCATACAATGAATTTCATCCTCATCTTCAACTTGTTCTTCCTCCATGACTACATTCTGGAGAAGATCTTTAACTCTATGTTCTTCATTTGGTTCTTTACCCCTCTGTATTATTTGTAACTACTCATTTGCTCTTCTGTAAGGATTTGAATTTCTGGAAGCAAATGTGCTTTGCTGCTTTGTTTTTCCTGAGTTCTGCTCAATCTTCAGCTTAGATATCTCTGTAGCCAATGACTCTATCATTCTAGTCATTTTGTCTAATTTAGGCTCTGAAGATGAGGCAGAGGAAGAAGAAGGCTCGCTCCTATGTCTCCTTCTGTCAGCATGAATTTCAAGTTTTTCTGTAGCGATAATATTAGATTCTACTTCTAGAGCTGCATCTTGCATGTCTGCCAGAGTAGAACATCTTCTTTCTCTCAGTAATAAGCAAAAATCAGAGTTAAAAGCGTTGGCATAAGTTAGTTTGGCTGATGTAGGAGTCGGTTTTACCTCAGCTGGTATTTTACTGTACATCCTATTAAATCTCTTATTGAAATCAGGCAAAGATTCTCCATTTTCTCTCTTTAGGTTACCAAACTCAGTATGATACAGGAAGTCCTTTTTATCTCCCCATTGCTTCAAAAATGCTTCATCTAATGCTTCAATATCAGCAATAGATCTAGGAGTCAATTCTCTGAACCATTTTCTTGCCTCTCCGTCAAGGCTCTAGACGAAAACTCTCATCCACACATCATTCTCACTAATATCTAAGTTATCAGCATAACTGTAAAAAGCTTCAAGGTGTTCCTCAGCTGTTACCCCATCTAAAGGAACGGGAAAAACTAGGGGTCCATACCTAGCAGCAACAATTCTCTCCATCCTTGTAGGTGCTTGCTGGCCTGCCATGACTGGGGTATGCAGAATGATACTGGCAGACTAAATAGTGGGGAACAATGAAATGGATGGCAAAGACAAGGGAATATGATGGACTGTAGGGGATGCTTTCTTTGGATTGAGATCCAAAGGGAAACTAACTGTATAAGGAGCTGTTTGAATCTCTGTTGGTGATTCTTCACTAGAAATACTAGGTTCTAATTCTTCAAACTGTCTAATTTCAACTATGACCTCCTCTTGCAGAGATATATAAGATTTCTTGGGCTTACCTGATCCTGATGCTCCTTTTTGTGAAGATTTCTTCGATTTGACAACCTTTTCAGGGTCAGGCACTGGTTCAGCTGGTGATTTCTGAGGATTTCTTCGAGTATGTCTTACAAACTAAGCCAGAACTACAATGTGGAGTCGCCAAAGGTTGGTCTTCCTCCAGTGGAGTCGCCAGATAGATGATTACAACCAGAAATATGTGTCCAGACATTGTCTATCATCAAAGCTTGGAACTGTGTCGTCTCCCAGGGAAGCTGAGCTTCAATCTCCTCTCCCCAGCAACGGCACCAATTAATGTTATCACCCCAAGAAACTCTCCTAGGTTGTATATCAAAGATGCTCATGAACATTACAAACTCAACAAAAATGTTGGAAATATGGTGGATGAATGAAATAAATTTTGCATATTCAAGCCAGATAACCACTTCTACTATGTTTAACCCCAGACATGGGTGAACACCCCCAGACTACAAGGCTTTAAACCACCAATTAGTCTTAGTTTTAAGGAAAATGTGATAATGGAGAATACTGATCACACCAGCAGATGCACAGGACCCTGTGATGGCCGGGTGCAACGAGCTAAAAGGTCTGTAAATCTGTTTCCTAATACACAGACAGGATGACAGCTCTCTAGCATTAAAACAACAGAAACCCGCATACAAATTCAATGATACATGTTAAATCCTAACACAAAGGTGGGATGACAGCCCCTCTAATGCTAAACATTAATAGCACATGAATAGATGCAAAACAAGCACAACCTAGAACAAGAAGGAGAAGTGGACAGTGAGCAATTAACAACAAAAGAAGCTTGCATTAGCTGAAAATGAAGACCAGACGTTGCAAGTATCTCAGTAGTTACAGTCTCCAGAAGTTGAAGCTTACAACAAAAATAACATTCATCAACCTCTTACATTCTGAGTTCTTGATATATATAGAGGTTGATTACAAAAATATCTGCTATCCTATGCGTGGAGGGGTCATAATGGACCACCAACCACATTAACTATTTGATAAAAATCTTTGTTATGATCTGCTGCTTTAATGAACAAAATTGATCTTTTGCATGCTCAGTTGTACTTCTTAAACAGGTGTAGTGTCCTTTGGATGAAGCTCCATGACTGATAAATGAACTCAACTGCTCGAGGCAAGTTCTCTTCCTTCGACCCTAACGCTCTTGAATTCGGTTGTTGAAGATTAATTGCGCCATGTACAGGTAGCTGGCCACCTTCATCCTTCGGGTGTACAGAATGGCTTATGGACGTGGATGGATAGAGAAATAAATTCAGCCGTTGGGTCATAGAAATGGACGGCGGAGATAGACTTACAGAAGATATCGGGAAAATATGAATGAAAGGATGTGGACCGTTGGATAGTGATCAGGAAGATCCGACGATGATCGGAGGTCGAAACAATATGGACGTTTAGCGAGCAGGAAATGGTACGAAGGTGGGTAAACGGTATTCCCGCACCACTTTTAGGAGGTAGGCGGAATTCGTACACAGGGGAGCGATGCAATGAGTGCGGGACGTGTGGCAGATGGGACCGAGTCAATACCACTTTTCCCCGCGGGTTAAAGTGCGGGCATTTTGAAGAAGCAGGGGTTGCGACTGCCATCGAATTGCGCAGCAAACAATCGAACGATGGGGAAATAAACAGGGTTTAGTGCACGTGCTCTTTTATTGATTTGACAAGTGAGGAAGCGGATTGGAGGACAACGCTGGTCTTGGGGGCGTGTGGTTATATGGATTTAAAATCTCAGCACTGGGGAGCTTAATGGAATATAAGCTAATGTCAAGACTTGGAGGACATGAAGATGGTCGGGTGACAAGGAGTGAGCATAGAGAAGGAGAAGGCGACTGATACGAGCTTTCTTCAGACAAAAACAACAAAAAAAAGCTGCCTTTGACCCATCAAATGCCGAAGTTCATAGCAGAGCTAACAGTTCCCAAATACAACTGGATACTTATCAAGAATAGCCTGCATTTCCGGATATGGTAGCTTAGGCTTTCCCCCAGCCTCTGAGATCCTCAACTCCATAGCCCACTCAATGTCTCCATGTCTCAAGTCAGCCACATCCTATGGGCCAAAGTAGTCTGTGGTGGGTATGAGTGCATCCCCCGAAGTAACACGGTCTTGCCATCTAGCCCTACAAACACCATCTCCAACTTCTTCCAGTTTGTTCTGACTCAGCCAAGCGTATAGAAACATTGGACGCCCAACACCACATTGGTGTCTGGTACATCTAATACAAAGAAATGATTTGTCATGGAGTAGTTCCCCATGGTCACTATCAAGGTTAGCACATAACGTGTGCATTGAATGGTTCTATCCCCAGGCACAAGAACTAAGAATTCCTTAAACTCCTGAGTTGTAATGCCCCTCCTCTAAACCAACTGAGCATCAATGAAATCGTGGGTAGCCCCATTGTCCACCAGAATAGATACATGTTTCCCCTTAATAGTGCCTCTAATCCTCATAGTCAAGAATTTGGGTACCCCACACAGTGATGCAAGGGCCCCTCTAGTAGTTGCAAAGGAAACTCCCCCTGCTGGTGGTGGTGGTGGTGGTGGTGGTCCTCCCCCTTGAGGTGTTGTGTTGCCCTCTTTGCCCATATCAAAATAGGTCTCATCCTCTTTATCGTTGTCAAAGAAGACCTCGATCTATGGGCCTTACCCGCTGCACACTTATGGCTTGGTGCCCATGACTCTTGACAAGTGAAGCACAATTTCCTCCTCCTAAGGTCTCTCTAAGTCTCCTCATCTACTTGCCAACGCCCCTGATTGGCCCTCGGTGGTGGAGCCCTGGTGTCCTTCCCCCTCTGCTAGAAACCCTATCTAGGGGGTAATGGAGCTCGAGCCCTAGGTAGGGCATCCTGTAAATCTCAGGCTCTCCCTACCGCATCCTATAATGTAGTAGGCCTGTTAGACCTCACTAATCCACGCAATGGCTCTGCTAGCCCATCCACAAACATGAAGATCCTTCTAGACTCCGAAAAATCAACCGCCATCAAAGATAATCGCAGAAACTCTGAAATGTAGGCTTTTGCACTCCCGGTCTGCTTGATCCTTGTCAGCTCCCCAAAATAATCCTCTGGATCCTTCCTCTCAAACCGCTCCAACACCCTTTTGGTGAAATCATCATAGGCAGTTACTCCTGCATGTCCCAACGTGGTCAATCCATGGAACCACTAGTAGTGGGCTTCCCCTTTCAAATGCAATGTGGCAATCTTGAATGCCTCTCATTCTCTTGTTTGGTTAATATTGAAATAAACATCTATCTTTTTGACCCATGCTTTGGCCGATCTCTTGGAGGACGCATCGAAGGTTGGGAGAAATAGCCTCCCCACAGTGCGTTGCAAGTCCGTCCCCTGCATGTACACTCCTCCACTCTGTCCCTTGGGCCTATTGTTGCCCTTCAACTGACAAAAATACTTGAAAGTAATGGCCCTCCCAAAATCAGGCCCATAGGACTAATACTACAGGAAATAATCCCCATAAGATGCCTCCTCCTGCTCCGGCTGCCCTCCAGCTCTAGATTATAGGAATGTAGGAATGGCGGATCTAGGGGGTGTGTTGTGAATCAATGGCATGTTGGAATGGAGAGATGCATGGTGTTGTGAGGTGCCAGATCCTTCTCCATAGTGGAAATCCCCGTGGACTCCCTTGCCCTTGTCGTCATTGTCATTTTGCTGGACCCATTCCTTCAATGTTCCAAAAGAAATCCTGCACTACCTTCAGTAGGAGTTGGGACAACTCATTTTCCTCATCCCTTCTGTCTCCATTGTCCCCCATGTTGGTTTCTTCTACCTTCGGTTATGTAGTCACAGGGTCAAGGGTGATCTCTAACTGTCGTTCTATGCTCCTATACCTCTGCCTCTGGTTTGTCATGTTCTGCCTATCCTCCGGTGTCATAGACTGCATTGCTACCACATGCTGTGACATGTCTATGAGCTCTAATACCACTGTAATATCCCTAAGGGAAAATTAAAAGTAAATATGCAAAGAAAAATAGACCAAAACACCATGAAACCAAAATAAGCAATCAGACCACGAATTTGCATCCAAAACTGCAATATGTGCTAATTTTATTAATGCAAAAAGGTGTACAACAAGATGCTAGAATGAGTGCACCTGGGCTTGCTCTAGGAAAACAAGCAAAGCGCCAAAATGATCAGTGAATCACCCTCCCCAAATCTATTGCTAATCAACCCAAGTGTTGTGTTGTAGATGCCTAGAAATGTGCTGATGCTTGAAAGGGTTTGCTACTAGAGCCCTCTCCAATACTCAAAAAATTCCAAGAAATTAATCTTGGCCTCTACTAAAGAAACCCAGAATAACCAACAAAGGGTTTGGCCAAAGCTTGACCCCAGAAATTCGACCATCTTTGGCTAAATAACTCTTTTGCTAGGAAAATCGACCCACCTGAAGATTTTGCTGCTAAATGCTCCAAAAATACCTGCAAACCCTATTAGAAGGCTCCCAGACCTTCTTCCCTCCAAGCCTCCTCCACAAACTCCCCTCACTCCTCAACTTCCCGGAGTGCCTCTAGCTAAGACTGCACAATCCCTACGTTGTTGTAGCATGCTCCCTACTGTGGTACAGTCTCGCTGTTGTTGGAACGAATTGGAACTAGGTGAAACTCCCTCCTTGCATTGGCACTCGAAGTCCGCTGAAGCAAGGGTTGGGATCTCTGCTTGGAAACACCTGGTGTGCTGAACAAGACATGCAAACTTGGCTCACTGCTCAAGCGTGCCATGTCAAAAGACAATTTCTAAAAATGATAGATGATGAGCAAAATGAGAACCCCTCTTTCCTTTTGTCGATTTTCCTCCAAGATTTCCCATGTGGGCCCACATAGAATTCCTCTCACCAATTTTGCTCCAATGAGAGCGTACTCTCCATGTGGGTTGAAATTTCCTTGTGATGGCCCCCACGCTCCACCAAAGCCACAATCTTTCCATTGAACTCTAATGTTGGGGTGCCTCTCATGCCAAAAATTGAATGTGGGTCCCCTAAGCCCACTTCCCCTAAGTGTAACCATGTAATATGTCGAGATTGAGAAAAAACTGATATTTACTTACTGAAAGACTCAATAGGAATATTACAAATTAGCCCCAAGCTCCTCAATCAAGACCCACTAAAACCCAGAAAGGGTTTGGCCTAGTTCTGATCCTCCAAAATGTTGATCCTCCGCTGAAGCTCCAATGCCAAAATTATCCTCAAAAATACTGCCCAGAAGAGTCCCGAAACAAACCTTGCATGTTCCCTTCCGTCGTTCTCTAGAAACACACACTAGCTGAGCCAAAGGCTGAAAGATGAGCTTTGAAATCCCTCTAGCTCTCCTCCAAGGTGGTACGAATTGCCTTTGTAATGTTCCTAACATTAAATTAATAGTGAATAACCAAAGACATGCAATAAATATAACACATAAAAACTTTTGTAAACATCCATAAGACAAAAAATGCTCCTCAACGCAAAAATGGGCAATTTTTATTAATATTTAGCCGCTGGAGTACAATAGGAAATAGAAAGAGTGCACCTGTGCTTGCACAAGGAAATATACAAGCCTCAGGTGATCAATATGTCAATGCCCAACTGTTGTAGAAATTCGTCCTCCAGAATTCTACGCTGGACAAGTATTTTCGACACTGCAAGATGACTTGGCACCCTGATTTGGCCCCTCAAAACTGTCCAAACAATTATGTAAATTTGGGGACGTGATCCTTGCAAAAACCTAGAAAAACCCAAAAAGTGTTTGCACTAGTTTTGAGCCTCCAAATTTGACCCCAAATAGCTTGGTCCTCCTCAAAATACCAGAACACTCCACCTTTAGCGGAAAATGATTTATTGTTACCCCGAAATGCTAGCAATTACCCCATAGTCTCTCTCCAAATGAAATCTTAGCAGCTCAGCCCCTAAATCCTCCAACCGACACTCCACACAACAATCACCCAAGAGAACTACGCAAGCCTTGAGAGATGACACACTAGCAAGCTTCAGCAATTCGTACAGCAGTGAGGGACTCCCTTTTGCATCCAAAAATCTCCCTCTTTGGATGGAACCTGACCAAGAACACCCCTGCAGCAATAGAGACCCCAACTTTCGGCACTAATCCTCCCAATGACTGTGTGGCCTCTCCCTCTGTGTCCCAGTTAAACTGGAATAACGTGTACCTGTGTGATGTTCCTCTCCAATCCTCCACATCAAGAGAAAATCCTTCCTAGGGTGGCACTCGAAGTCCCCTGAAGAAAGGTTGAGCTTCACTCCTTGGGAAGCTCTTGTGTTAAGCAGCACTTGTAACTCAACGAAAAAGCTAGAGTGAATCAATTATCAAAATGTCAAAAGGCCCCTAAAATGAGAGCCTCACCTCCAATTTATAGCTAGTCATCCCTCATGCTCCTTGTGGGCTCCACACATGAAATTCCCTCTCTCACCCAATTCGAATTCCTCCAAGGGGTGCATATTCCCTTGGAATGGCCCCCACTCTCCACTTCCCATCAAACTTCTTGGCTTTTCTAATGTTTGGGGGCGGCACTTTTATAGTTTTCCCTTTTTCACCCACTTTTCCTAAGTTTATATGCCAAATATTTATTAACTGCCAAAAATTGTAAAATTGAGAATTCCCTCAGCCAAATTAATAATTGGGGACATGACAGTCCTCCCCACCAAAAATTGCTTGTCCTCAAGCAATTCCTAGACAAGCATCGCTCTATCAGCTTACTCAAATGGCTATTTCAAACGATACTTAGGTCCCAAATGTGCCACCGAGTCATCCCTCTCCCCAACACTATCCTTTGACCATGGAGTCCCTCGATACTAGGACACCAAGCCGTCCTAGTCAACATGAAGCACTCGTTTCTCCACTCACTGTCCAACTTGGTATGGGCACTCGAAGCCCTTTGCATACCATTAGTAAAGAAAGCAACATGATCATATAAAGTCTTGTCTATCTCCCTATGCAGTTGCTTTGCTGAATCATCCATCTCATGTACTCAAAGGGTAACCCAAAGATATAATCCAACCCCTGTGGAGATAAATCCTTGCCGGCACGAGCTTCCCCTAATCTCCCCCTGTTGGTCATCCCTCATTGTTGGTGAAGTCCCCCATGCCAATAAAGAATCACTAAAATCCAATGGAAGGTCGGAATGATCTCTCGCACTCAAACCCAACTAACCCCCAAAGGTAGTTGAACTGTCAAGTACTATGATGTTAGGGTTCCATGCTAATCTCAAAAGGATACCACCATGTCGACATTGTGCCACTCTAACCATGGTCAACTGCCCATAGTACTCATACCATATCCTCCCCTCTTGGAACCTGATGGCTTAGAATCTGCGGGGGCCAAGCGCATCCCGCTGGTCATAAGACCACCAATGTGAAGTGTTATCCCATCTTGGGAAGTCCCAAAGAGGTATCGTGCATGCCTCCAATTTGAGGCCCAACAAAATACCTGGATTTCCTTCCCTAGTGGGAACCCTCTCTCCTAAGTCTATGACCCAACTGCTCTACCCTATAGCTCCATGGCCCCATATAAATCTCAAAGTGAGGTCAATGTGTGGGCATTTCACCAGTCTAGGCATGACTATGACCCCCTCATACTCCTGAAGATCCATCTACACCCATAATCCTCTGTCACAACCCAAGTAAAGGACAACTCTATAGTGTTGAAGACAATCCTACTAGGGAATCCCATCAAAGCCATCATCTACCAATCCTTAACTAGTCTCTGGCCGAAACAATAGCTGAAAAAGTCCTCCTCGGCCCAGAGTGATAATCCTAACTATCCCCAACTTGACCTCCCAAGGGAGATGATGTCCTGTCACTATCATCTCTATGATCCCTTCGGAGAAAGGTGGTCTACCCCAATGGATCCCTAGAACCCAAAGCCAAGTTGAAAGACCATTTCCTCCAATTCTTGCCTCCTGCCACTGTGTAGTATCGATGTCCACTGGGAACCCCATGTTCCATACAACTAATCCCTGAATGTTGCTAATAGACACATGTGTGATGCCTGCGACTGACTTAGTGTATGTAGATCTATCCTGCTCCAGCCAATCATCACCACTAAGTCTACCATCCGCACCCTCGGTAATGTGCCAATACAGTGTCTGAAGCCCGGATACCCACTGGAAAATTGCCTTAGCTATACACGGTATCCCTTGCTCATGCATGATCCCAACAAGCCCTACTGAAGTAGAGGCATATGTCTCCCCCATGATAAGCTCCCCAAGTGTGGGTTTTGATTTCAGGTAGCATCAGATGTGCTCTAAGCCTCAAATTTTGCAAGAAGGCTTGGGAACATGTATTCCAAAGAACCAAGAGAGCATTTTAGGAAATTCCACCCAGAAAGAGTTGTATTAAAATAATTAATTATTTTTGAAGGGACCCTAAGTCTAAACTTAGGAAAATAAAATAATTATAGGGTATTAATGTGAACTGTGGATGTAACTTCTAGAAGAAGATGAGGATCAAGCAAAAATGATCTTAGCCATTGATTAGCTTCTAATCTGGGCCGTTGAATGTCAACAAGGAGATTATTTAAGGACGCTTGAGGGTCACTTGAAAAAACACACTGAGTGCAAAAGAAACAAGAAGAACAGTGCCAGAGAACCCAACATTGAGTAGAGAAGGAGGTCGAAAAAATGGCAGGAGGCAGCAGTTTGAAACCCTAGAGGGTTTGCGCAGTCCTGGCTAGAGGGCTGAATTTCAAGGCAATTTCTCTCTGAGTAAGTTGACAGAGAGAGGGGCTACCAGATCAAGATCTTGTTGTGGCAAAGGGAGCAGTGCTGAAGCCTTAACGTGAGGAGAAGTTGGTGGCACATAGTCTTTTCTGCGGGCCATTTTCTTGGGCAGAAAGACATCAGAAGAGAAGGAAGAAGCATGGTTCAGGGAATTTATTCCTCATAGGACTTCCATCCAAGGAGTCTGAATTCTCACTCGCAAAGCAGCAGTGGAGAAGGGAAGATCTACAAGCTCCAGAAGGGAGTGCGTAGGCCAATCCAGTGCTGCGCAGAGGAGAGAGGAGGCTATTCGACATTTGCGTTTGGTAGAGACAGTAGCCACATCTCCAGGAGGGAGGTGGGGAGATTTGGAGATGTAGTTCAAAAGAGCCACAGATGGGAAGGATCCTTGAGGAGCCTATCTCTAGGATCAATTCCTTGCTACGGGAGCCCAAATCAGAAGTAGCACGATGGACTAGTGTCAAATGGTTCCCAGGAGTGTCAGAGAGACAGTTGCAGTGGCTAGGAGCGTAAGAGACTGAAAAACGTAGATCAGAGTTGAAAGCAGTGCAGATGGCACAGAGCAGACGTCAACAACAATGCGGTAGATTCAGAGGGTCAGTGCAGAGACTAGCAGCAATCAGGCTCCAACATTCACATGGTATCATATTGAACATATTTAGTTCAGTAATTTGAGATCTTTTTCCATTGTTGATGCAATGGCAGCAGCAGTTTGCAGTGCAAAGGTAGTTGGCAGTGACAGTGCCAGCAGCAACACGGATGCATAATTTCAGAGGGAGTTGCAGTACGGGTACTATGTTGACAGTGGCAAGGTCAGCAGTAGTACAGATGCAGCATTTGTGCAATAGTTGATGGACAGCATGTCAGACATCAACAACGCAAAATACGATGTTATGAAGTTAGTGTGATGCTTCAGATTGAAGACATTGCTAGAGCACATTCGTTGCTAAGAGGGAGTGTTGATTTCTGGTAGCATCGGATGTGCTCTAAGTCTCATATTTTGCGGGAGGGCTTAGCCACATGTATTCCAAAGAACCCAGAAAGCGTTTTGGAAATTCCACACAGGAACAATTGTATTAAAATAATTAATTATTTTTAAAGGGACCCTAAGTCTAAACTTAGGAAAATAAAATAATGAAAGAGTATTAATATAAACTGTGGGTGTAACTTCTAGAAGAAAACGAGGACCAAGCATAAATGATCTTAGCCATTGATTAGCTTCTAATCTGGGCCATTGAATGTCAATGAGGAGATTATTTAAGGAGGCTTGAGGGTAACTTGGAAAAACACACAGAGTGAGTTTAGAAGTTCAATTTTCTGAAGCAAAGTAGCTGCTGGGAGAATGTCGATAGTGAACTTGTGTAGTGAGGGGAAGGGATATTTGGGTTGGAGTATCTTCTCCAGAGCCTAGGATACGCAATAGAGAGGTAGAGAGACACCAGAAGGAGGTAGTGCAGGACCCAGGATAGGGTTGACGTTGAGCCAGAAGGGCTCACGCAGAAGCAGCATAGTTCTCCAAGCAAAAGTATGAATTTGCTGAGGGAGCTGAAATTTCTCAGCCGGGAGGGCTAGAAAATTCTCAAGAAGGCAAATCGATTCCCTATTGAGCTGACACAGAGCCTTCAAGGCTGATGTTGGGCCTATGCAGAGGTAGCACATAAATAGCTGGAAAGACGTTGGTTTAGTTGTCGAATCAGCCGGAACTTGTAGGGTAGAGTGATGTAATCTCACAAATTTCTTTTGCCAGTTTATTTCTCTATAACTGGATTTCCAGGAGGGCATCCAGAGTTGTATTCAAAAAACTATTGCGTAATAATAAAAACCCTCAGATCTGTTGCAAGGTTTTCCTGCATTGGGTTTTTCTGGGGACATTTGTCCAAAAATAATTGTCTTGTGTATGTATCTTTCTCTATTGTTCTATTCTTGTTTCGACATATATTTTATTTGGTGTAGGTTGTAGTGTATGCATTTCGATGTTTGTTGTAGGAAACTGCAAATAACTTGTTCATGTAAATCTAACTAGTAGAAGAAATATCATCAGTGCTGCAGTAGGAATTCCTGGGTTCAAGGAATTTTCACACTGGGCTCACAAATGACCGATATACCGCCCCTGCAGAAGGTCATCTCATCTCCTAGCCCGTGGCTGCCAACTTGCATACCGACCCTACCCCTCCACCAGGGAATTCCTATCGTGCCCTTAATGCACTGAATCTCACAAATTCGTCTCAAGAAAGTCTCCCAAGTCTCGCTACCCATAATGTAGGCCTCGATCGGACACAACAAGGATCCCCTCAACTGCCTGCAAGTCCAGTTATTGAGGATGCCTGGGCTCCAATGGGTATCATCAAAAACACGTGTGGAGACTCCTGACTAGCCCCAAGATTGAACCGCTCTCCAAACTTGGGTATGTCCCCCTCAATGGCATGCCTAACACTCTTGTCAAGTAGTCTCCTTGCTAGCAACACTCTCCTAATCCGCAGTGTGGCCCTGCACGCTGCTACATATAACCATGTATCCACATGCCCCCTGGGATACAATGGCATCCCTTTGCACATCTTTGTGCACCACTAGGCCCTGCTACATGTTGTCGCATCGCCCTAGATTAGTTGGTATCCTTCTTGTATCGATGTGTCCGTCACATTATAAGGAAATGCACTGCGATGTGAACCGCTCATCCTACACCCTGGTACGACCCTGCACATGAATACACACCACTATGCACCTTCGTGCCCCTTTGCATATCGCTGCACACCGCTGCATGCCTATAATGTTCCAAACTTAAATAAATAGTCAATATGCAAAGCAAAAATGATTTACAACAAAAAAAATTAAACCATCAGCAAATGCTCATAAAAACTCTGGAAAGACATGAAGGGCGTCTATGTTATTCCATGCTCTTGTGGGACACCATATATTGGTGAAACCAGTCGATCGATTAATCAAAGGATTAACGAGCATTCAGCAGACTTAAGACATGGAAGAGCCAAGTGCTCGGCCCTTGCAGAGCATGCCGAGAAGACTAAACATCATGTTTGTATTGAAGAGGCGCGCGTCATTGCAAAGGTTGGGCAGTTTCACCATCGGAAGTTTAGAGAGGCCCTGGAGATTGAAAAAAGGCCAGTAAATCTTAATAGGGATGACGGTTGGAAGATCAGCAGTTGCTGGATCCCAGCCCTGTCTTCCTAGCCGCCTCTTTCCTTCTTCTCTTGGGTGTCCTGATGCCTTTATCCTCCTTTTTCCGGTGGGTCTCTTTAGCCTTTTTTGTTTTTGTTGCCCCCTTTCCTAGATAAGGGGCTTTCCTTTTGTGAGGGTGTAGGGTTAGTTTCCGGTCTAGCAATAGGAGCCTGTAGTTTTGTCTGTTCTTTTGCTTCCTTCATTATGAAAGTTTTGTGTAGTTTGATTTAAGGGTCGAGATTGAAGCTTTTCCTTTTTTATTCTCATTAGGGTTAACTCTAGTTTGATTATGTCTTTTTCGTAGTAAGAATATATATATGGGTAGGAGTTAATGAGATTAAAGTATAGGAATTAAGTTAATAATAATAAGAATCACCATGAAATAATTTTTCATATTAACAATTATTAATAATAACATAATGGTAAACAAACTACATATTAACAATAAATAATATTATATTTACAATATTTATAATAGTATAAAATAAGAGTTTGGTCAGTTGGGTAATTAGGGGATTATTAAGGTAGAATTAGACCTTTTAAATGACTTTCACATTAATAGAAGGAATAAATAATTTATAGTATGGATTATAATTTCCTTTAATTATATATTTATTATGGTCAATTAGACTTTTTGGATAATAATATTAAGAATAAAATAATATTATATTTATATTATTTATAACAGTATAAATAGAAATTAGGTTTTTATTCATATAAATAATTATTAACAATAACATAATGGTAAACAAATTACATTATTAATAATATTCATATTAACAATAAATAATATTATATTAAAGAGTTTGGTTAAATAGAGGAATATTAAGGTAAATTAGACTTTTTAAATAACTTTCACATTAATAGATGAAATAAATAATATCAGATTTATCTGATATTATGGATTATAATCTGGTTAATCGGGTAGATAGAGGAATTTTTCCTTTAATTACATATTTATTATGGTCAATTAGACTTTTTGAGATAATAATATTAGGAATGAATAATATTATATTTATATTATTTATAATAGTAAAAATAAAAAATTTATTACTGGTATTATATAGGGGTAATGGTTTGATATTAATGGGTGATAATGGCATTTTTCACCATTTTACCCTTATATAAGGGCATATTTTGATATTTTTATTAATTATTAACATAATGGTAATTAGATTAGTTTCTTTAATTAAAAATAATATTAAATTTTTAAATAATTAAAATAAAATAATGAATTTTATTATTAAATATATGAATAATGAGAATATAGTTGTTAGAGGTCCATTTACCGTTACTGGTCAAAATAGCTGTTGGAATAGCCTACTGTCCCTATTTATGGCATCACTTAGATTGGATCTTCAACTTGTCTTGACGATGAACCACACTAGTTGGTTCGAAACGCGTCGACAAATGGTTTCTTATGTGATTTTGCCGAAATTATTCTCTTAAACAAGATTATGGATCACAGAAGTATAAACTCCTTAATTAAGAAGTAGCTGAGCCATTTTATTAATCAATGGAGCAAGTACAATAGTATGGAGGGATGCACTTGGGCTTGCCACAATGGAAAGCATGACAGAACCTAGATGATAACACAATGATCTCAAATGTTGGAAATGATTTCTCCTCTAATGCTCTGCACTGCCCATAAAACTCTATAATATTTAGAGTGTGATCCTTGCCCAAAACCCAGAAAAACCCCGAAAGGATTTTGGTTGGTTTAGACTTCTGAAATTCAACCCCTTGGAGCCCAATCTCAATTGCAACTACAAAACTCGGCTTGCTAGATACTGCTTGTAAATCCTCCCAGAAATGCCCCCAAAGTGCTGAGCTGACCCTTGCTATCAACCCCTGACTTCCTGGGTGAGCTCTTGGCCTAAGGCACCTACTCTTAAGCTCCACGAAAAACTACTGAGTGGCCTTTGCGCTGTCCCCTAGCCTAGTAATTTGAATTGCTAGAATGTTGGCTCTGTTGGTTGTAAAACTCAACAAGAATGTTGGTCTATTGTTGCTATCTCAGCTCTCTAACTCTCCGACAAACAATCTGATCTTTGCTGGCCTCTATCTCCCTCTAAGTATTCTCTGGCTACCCAGAAATACGCATTCGCTACTCTCCGTTGGTTGTTGGTGCTATGTCACTGCCCCAAAACTCCTGAAATAATTGTAGAATTGGCTCTCTAGGGCAAGCACGGATGGTCCCCCGAAGTAGAGGTTGAATCTCCGCTTGAGAGATTCGTGGCTAAACAGCCGATTGACTCAGCTAAACAACAAAGTGAACAATCAAGTGATTTTGTTTACAATATGTATGAATGAATCCAAAACTGAGAGTTGCTCCCTCCTTGTAACTCCTTGGGCCTCCCTTGCCTCAAGTGGGTGCCTCCATCCACCTATTCGACTTTCCCTCCAAGCTATTCGAATGGGCCAATTCAAATTCCCATGTTGGTGGTCCCCACATTCCACTAGCAACCAAATTAAGTTGAATTGCCTCCTAAGTCCCTAAGTCGAAAATGATGGGTTCTCTTCCTTAGCCAAAATTGTGCAAAATTGTGTAGTAGCACCTTGTTACAACTGTGTTTGAGAAGGGACATGAAAACCCGTATACATCCATGGATGCCATGATCTAAAAGAGAGGCAGTAAGTATAAGTCTACATCCTGTCAGTATCACCGTATCCACTCTCTAATCTCCATAACTCGGATAAGTGGACCTCCCCTCCTGATCCTCTCTAATAGATCTAACATGCGAATCTCCTATGTACCTGTGGGGGTGTTCTTAAGGTGCTTCTCCTCGATGACCCCTGTGCCCTATATATCCATGGGAAATCCTCCTCTCCATACAAGGAACTATCTTGTGGCCTACCGATGCCACCTCCTCTGACAACCTCCTACCAAGGTACACTAATCATCCTATGCCCCCACACACGGCCAACATGCCAAGACAACTTATGGAGTTTGACTGCTCCTCTGTAAGATCGACCTATCACGGATGCTGTCCAAAACTCTAGTGAGAATATGAAAATGGGGGTGATCCCAATCACTAGATCCACCATCTTACTCATACCATAACTGACCCAATCCATGAAGTGATGGGGAGGCGCACTTGTGTCCTAACGATGATCCAGCCCTTAAGCCTATTCAAAAACCTAGTCAGGCCTATCAAGTACCAATTCAATACCTCTTGCCACCCAACCCCATGAGAGGGATCAAATGCAAGAGTCCCCGAGTACGTAGCAAGTCCATCATGCGAGTGTTGCGCCCTATGCAACTCATGTCACCTTGTCTCACTGGCCCGATCATCATATATAACCTGTCTAGTTAACCCATCCAATCTCCCTCCAACGTGTAGAGGTTACCCAAAAATAATTCAAGCCCCATCTACATAAGCTTGAAAAGAGCTACTGTCTGGAAGTACTACATCTCTACTGTCTGCCTACGCATCTATCTTCTCCTCGTCGATGTCACGTCCAACAGATGATTGCCCATTCTTCTCTACCATAGGCACAATAGGAGTTTTGAGCTGTCCCTCCACAAGAAGCTCATCAAGCATAACATCCTCATCCAGATCATGCTCCTCAAGGTGCTCTCCATGTTGTTGTAGGTAGTTGTAGTCTGAGAACTCTATCACGGCTCTAGGTGTATGCTGCAGTTTCTTCGTCAAGGTGTCAACTAGCACTATCAAAGAGGTCTCTCATAATGGTGACTCATGTGCTACACTGGGTATATCAATGTGCTCCTCATGACCCTACGTACTCTTGGCCTCCTCCTTAGTCTCTTGATGTCTAAAACCAGGTCTTAACCAACAAAATCATCTCCTGGATGTTGAAGAATCTAGGGAAAATTAAGTTAATGATATTCTTCTTGCCATGATAACTATTTGTGAGGAATTTTTAACTTTTTCTTCTTAGAAAAATCTTCACTTGTTATTATTAGAGTGTGTTTTCTTTAGTTCATGAAATAGTTACGAAAACAAAGAGACAAGAACACAAGATGTTGGCTTTCTGCCAGGGAAAAACCTCTCACACTTTGAGAGGAAAACCCACACAAATTTCTTATTATAGAGATTCCAATTGACGAATACCAATACCATGACCCTTGAACTATTAGACCACTCCAAGACCAAGACTCCAATCCTCTACTTTGTCACTGTTGCTTTAGCGAGGTCTTCATTACTGCTGCACTATCAAGGTCATCATTGAGATCACTAAGATCACTACTGTTGTAACACTATTGCACCTTCATAGTGATCATAACCACAAGATCTTATATTGAGACATGTACATATAAGAGTACTATATCTAGTTGATATTCCATCAAGATCATGATTATATCTAGAAGTATTCCGAGATAGAGATATCCTCATCACAAATATACCGAGACTTATGACAACATCTAGAAGTATGCCAAGAGAGTATCACTGAGATTCTCATCATAATAAGTATGCCAAGAACGTGACTATGTTTTTCCTTCCTGCACTAAGATCTTTATTGTTACAGCTATGTTGAGACTGTCACCACCAAGAAGGTTGCACTATAATTAGATATTGTAATCACCACTGAGATTTCAAAAGTATCTGAGACCCACTACTCCACTGTACCAACCGAAAATCTAAGCTTCCTGTACCATCCGAAAGTCTGAGCTCCCTGTACCATCCGAAATTACAGGTGATCCAAGTTCTTGCACCCTACTATACCCATCCGAAATCTTGTACCTTTGTACTCATCTAAAGTGGCAGAGATGTCCGAAATTTTCTCTTTCTGTGAGGACCCTAGCCGCCTATAAATAGTGGTTAGCCTTGAATATAAGCCGACATGACAGTGAACCATTGTGTCTCCTAATTTTGAGCCGACATGACTGCTTTTAATTCGATTTGTTGGTCGCCTTCATCTAGAGGATTGTTCTTGTCTTTGGAGGGCTGATCTAGACACTAGGTTGACTCAAATATATTTGATACATGCCCAAGAAGGGTTCTTCCCGTATGACATTGACCTTCAAAAATAAATCCTAAGGCTCTCAATGGGAGCCATCTATAAAAATTCTTGCTCATGAAACCCATTAAGCAAGCATAACAATAAATTCATTTTCTTATTTACAAAAATCATAATTACAATGTCTTTATGAAGACCGAACCTAGTTACCGTTTTCTTCAACACTCCCTCTTAACTAGGGAGGTATTCATAATGGTACTTGTTCATTCTCAAAATGATGAATTTCTCATAAGAAGAATCAGACTGGTAACCCATCTGTATAGCATCATAGTAACCAACATTGTTTCCACAACAAGGCCTTGATTGACAACTCTATCTCTCATCAGATCAGAGCACAATGTTGGCGAGACCAATGACTATAGACACCTTCATCATTGTCTCTCAAGGTACATACCCACCCAGGTGTTCACTGAGTATGACCTTCTAGGACTATTCTTATCTTGGGTTCCCAAACCTCAAAGAATATCGATCCTCTTGCCTACTCTTATCTTGGATGCGCTACACATCCTCAAAGAGCATCGGATGCCAGATGATTACCCAATCCTCCATTCTTTCTTCCAAAGTGAAGACAAGAATGTTGTGTCTATCTCTCCCTCTAAACTGGGGAAGATATGCCCATTCCTTGAAGGAATGTACCCAATATCCCCCTGAGCAGGGACTTGCCCAAGCTCTCTCTTAATCAGGGACTTGTCAGAGCTCCCTCTTAGCTAGGGACTCCCCTATACATCATTGACTTCTTCTTCGTGGCTCCTTCAGCTGCTCGATCAACTTCTTTCCTTGATGTCATGAAATTCAGTAGCTTCTTTCTTGCAGGGAAACAACCATAAACCACTTTCCTCCTTAGTTTGGCATGTCATTCCTTTCTTCATAGAGAGTGGCTTTCTTGGTACATTTCTGGAACCTTCTTCATATGACTACTTATTTCTCATCATGATTCTTCCATCTACCACATGAATGCTAGTTTTACTTGTACTTACAACTCTTGTTCGAGTAGCCCTGCATGAACTTATCTAGATAGTATTCAAGAAATCAAAACATCATATTAAATGAAATCATACCTTACGAGATGGCTCTTCATCATGACATCTTCTTGTAGGTATCAGCATCCTGCACACATATTGACACATCTCCCAAATATATCCATTGTCAAGGGTCTTCATCCTTTTTCATACTTTCATCAGAGTCTTCATATCTTTCTGGGAGATTTCCTAGTCAAATCTTCTTGGTATTTTGGATGTTGATCACCTTCATCAGGGTTGCATATCTCACGATCTCTTCCTTCCTCACACATTTCATTCCCAATAACTTTCAATCAGAGTTTCTTCATTGTAGTCAACCACCTCATACTTCATATGAGGACATATTATGTTGATTTCATCTAGTGTGACTTATGCCTTCCTGCATCCTTCCAGAGGAGGAGATCCTTTTTCTTCTTGATCATGTTTCTTAAGATATAAGCAATGATCCATGTTACTTGCAACCATATGACATGACATTATAATATTAAACACAAGCGTACATACCTTATTTTACCTTTAGGTCATCTAGGCTTCTTTCAATAGCTTCCTTAATTGAAATGAACTTCAATCCCTTGATCTACTTCATCTCATCAAACCATCATCCCATGAATTTCATAAGTTGGTTTCTGATGAAACACTTGCTTCCTCTCTAGATTAGTGAACCCTTCAATGAGGATTCTATAAGAGAATCTTGAGGATCTTTGTATATCCCCATTTGGAAAATGTTTCCTTTTTGACTTGAGGTATGATGAACCTTGTTGTGGATGAGTTCTTACTTTCTCGCAATGTCCACTGAGATTCTCAAGAGCTATATCTACATTTTTGTCTCCCATGGATTTTTTCCTTCATGATTTGCATGGTGATGTCACGAGTTCTTTTTTCTGATGCTTTCATGATGCCAAGATGCATCTTATTATCTTGGTCATATCTATAACACAAGATTTAGGATCTTATGATAGGACCCTTTTGTGAGGGATACCATCTTGATCATAGTATAGATCTGTTACTCCCTCTTTCCTTGGCCCTTTTCTTTAGCTCCCGCCATCTTTCTAGTGATATGAGTTTCTTTCTATATCTTTCCATAGAATTGAATCTTAGCTATACTATTATGTCTTGTTTGAGAACCAAACGTTCCTTTCCTTTTTGCAAATGTTTGAGTCCTTTAACCTTCAACACTTTTTGCCTACAACTTGTCTTTTTCTATTTAGCATAGAGATCACAAGTTGACGAATGAGGTAAATTTCTTATCTCATGGATCTTGATTATCTGTTAGTGCATTCCAGATCAATGATTGTTATCTTCCTTCCTAGATCTTGCAGATGAGACCTTATGAAGATATCCTACATCCTTTGATACCTTAACTTTCATGTAGATCATATTTCATGTGAACTTCTATATTTCACCTTCAAAGAATGAGTTTATCACATACATCTCTTTGATGTCTCCAATATTGCTATATGATGGGATCTTTCATAAGTATCCCTTTCCATGAATTTAGAGGAGACCTTTTGATATGTTCAATGACTTCAACTACAAAGAGGACTATGTCTATCCTCCTCCTTCATGCAAGGAATTTCAATGACCCATCCAATTCATAGATCTCCTTACAAAACATGAAGTCAAATAACCAAATTTGATTATAGAATGAAAAGATACTTACTTGTCATGTGAATATGAAATCTTCACCTTGATTGCTTTGATGATGGTTGAAGAATATATATTAGAGCTTCTTCTTGGATGACCTTCTTACAAATGAGAGAGCCTTTCCTCAATAGAAAAGGTTGCTCCTTTTGATGAGGATGATTTGCAACTTCCTCGGATGATCTTCTTCTAAAGCAAGGAGATGATCATTTGAAGATGTCCATGCCTTATTGCCTTCAATTTGCCTTCGTTTGTAGTTTAGATCAAGACTGCTTCTAGGACTTCGACCTTCTTCGAGATGATGTAGTCTTCGATTTTGAGGTCCTTTAAACTTCATTGCTTTGTACACATCTTGATGAGAGTCTTGGTGGCCTTTTGATGATGACTATAGAGACAAAAGATATGGTTGTTGTAGATTGTTTACTTGATTGCATAGACAAAAACCCTTGCTGATGTAGATTGTTGTTGTGGACTGATTCTCCAATTTTTTCAAATCCTTTCAACTTGCTTTGATGCCCTTCTTGAATGTCTCTTTTTGCTTCCCTTCCTTTGACTTCAGCACCTTAGCTCCAATACCATGTTGAAGAATCTAGGGAAAATTAGGTTAATGAGATTCTTCTTGCCATGATAACTATCTGTGAGGCATTTTTAACCTTTGCTTCTTAGCACAATATTCACTTGTTATTGTTAGAGTGTGTCTTCTTTAGTTCATCAAATAGCTACCCAAAAAAAAGAAACAAGAACACAAGATGTTGGCTTTCTGCCAGGGCCAAAACCTCTCACTCTTTGAGAGGAAAACCCGCACAAAATTCTTCTTATAGAGATTCCAATTGACAAATACCAAGACCATGACCCTTGACCTATTAGGCCACTCCAAGACCAAGACACCAATCCTATTCTTTGTCACTCCTGAGTTAATCATCATCACTGTTGCTTCATCGAGGTCTTCATTACTACTGCACTATCAAGGTCACCACTGAGATCACTGAGATCACTACTATTGTAACACTGCTACACCTTCAAAAAGATCATGACCACAAGATCTTATACTGATACATGTACATATAAGATTTTTGTATCTAGATGATCTTTCATCAAGATCATGATTATATCTAGAAGTATGCCGAGATAGAGATATCCTCATCACAAATGTACCAAGACTTATGAAAACATCTAGAAGTAAGGCGAAAGATTATCACTGAGATCCTCATCATAAAAATTATGTCGAGCCGTGACTGTGTTTTTCCTTCCTGCACTAAGATCTTTATTGTTACAACTATGCTGAGACTGTCACCAAGAAGGTTACACTGTAATTACGGACTGTAATCACCACCGAGATTTCAGAGATATCCAAGGCCCTCTACTCCATTGTACCCACCGAAACTATGAGCTTCCTGTACCATCCGAAATTCTGAGCTTCTTGTACCATCCAAAATTATAGGTGATCTGAGTTCTTGCACCCTACTGTACCCATCCGAAATAGTGTACCTTTGTACTCATCTGAAGTGGCAGAGATGTCTGAAATTATGTATTTCTGTGTGTTGAAATTTCTAAGTCTAACATGTTTGAAATACCTACTGTATTATCTGGATTATTTCTCCTACTTATTTATTCCACTAACAATTTATTTATAAATATAAATACTGAAATAAGCACAAAGCATCCTTAACTCATATACAGATCAAAAACTGAAATACTAAGACAAACACATAAGGGACACTGTTATTTTTGGATAATTGTCCCCGAAAATCTCAATGCGGGAAAACCGGTGTAGCAGTTATGAGGATTTTATTATTATGCAGATTCTTGAGTACAACTAGGGTGCCAAAAATGGCTCACCCAACAGAGATTGTTACACAACAGTAATACCTCTTCTTAGAGACAGATATTCAGCCTCTCAGCTCTAGTCTTCCCCACAAAAATACTTTCGGCACTTCCTCTTGGCCATGCTACCTTCAGCTCAACTCCTGAAGCCTCTGCGTCAGCCTCCTAGCTCTATGTGTCAGCTCTCTGGCCCTCTGCATCACCCACGCAAGCCCCTCAGCCTCTGCATAGTCTCTAGCTGCCTCTGCATAGCTTCTGTTGCCTTTGCGTTGCTCTAGTTGCCTTTGTGTCAACCTCTTTTGTCACTGTGCTAACCCTCAGGCACTATCCCTGCCTCTCTGCTATGTACTCTCTGCCCCTTGGTGCAACAGATCACTAATTTGAATTTTCTCAGCAAGCCCCACTCCAGAAAATCGAATTGACTGATCAATCTCGATGTATCTCCAACTGACCCTCAAGCCTCCTCTTATACTTTTCCTGTTGAGTCTTCAACAGCCGATATTAAGTCCCTAATCAACGAGTAAGATTAGATTTGGCTTGATCCATGTCATTTAGAAGATTCTCACCCAGTTTTATATTGATACCCATTAATATTTTAATTTTCCTAAGTTTAGACGTAGAAACCCCATTAAAAATATTAATTATTTTAATATCTCTCCAACTGGGTGGAATTTCTCCAAACCACTTCCGGGTCTTGGATATCTTATGTGCCTTAGCCTCTCCACCAATTTTCATGGCTAGAGCACATCCGAGGCTACCAAAAATCAATACTCCCTCTTAGTGAGGAATGTGCTCTAGTAATGTTTCACCATGCAAACATCACACAAATCCTCTACATCGGTACCTTTGTTGATGCTTGGCCTGTTGCCTATGACACTTCCACTTCCATTGCTGAATTTGTAGTTGTACTACAGCTCAGTTACCGAGTAGTAGGTAACTGATTTCTCCAAAATACTGACATCCCAATCAGTCAAGAAGCCTCGTGAAACTAAAGCTGTCTCTGCTGCTATTCTGTGCTCCCTTTGCTGGCACTGCGCTGCTGCGTACACCTCTGTGCCTCTCGCACTACTGCAACCTCTATTGTGCTACCTCAGAATTTTGCATCCAAGCACTACCATGTTGCTCCACTACACTTTGCTCCACCCAACCTCTGTCATCTTGCTACTATCGTTAAGGGCTCCCATACCCGGATATGATCCAAGAGTTTGGGCACCTCAAGGATCCTGCCCCTAGTATGTAGTCCTTCTGACTACAACTCAATGTCTCCCCACCTCTTCTCTAGAGGTGCATGAGCACTCATGGCACAGTCGTCATCAGTCTCAACTTCTTTCTCCGCCTTAGCCAAAGCTGCCTTGGAGTCGGAAGCCTCTCCCTTGTTCTTCTTCCTGGGACACTGGGATGCATAATGTCCCAGTTCCCCACAATGGAAGCACTTCACCTTGGAGATATCCTTCTTCTTCCTCTTCCCCTGCTGTCCCACAGATGCTAGAGCCGTATCCTCCTCCTCCTCTTTCTTGATCGACCTCCTTTGCCACTACTCCTCGCCTTGGTCAATCATCTGATCTCTTCTTGGTGAAGGGCTACCCACATCTCTTCCCATCCTAGAAGAATAGCTCTGCCCAAAATACCTTGGACAAATGTCTTCCACTCCTCAAAGACTGCATTCAGTGTGGTCCTCACCATGAACTCCGGATCCGGTGTAGACCCTATGGAAGTAAGTTGGTCACGAATCTCCTGCAATCTAAGGAGGAATATATCTATATGCTCCCCCTTATGCACCTGATACAACTGCAATTGATTCTCCAATAGCATCTTTCGCTGCACAAAAGTTCCCTGATACAAGGTCATCAAAGTATCCCACATCTCCTTTGTTGTGTTCTTTTCAACAATATGTGGTACGACTTGATCCTTGAACTCATCAAGGATTATGCACTTTTCCCTCGCCATTGCATCCTCATACTTCTCATTATCATCTGGGTCGACTAGGATAGACACGGTTCTCAAGGCAAAGCCCTTGATGCGATGTCGATTGAGGACTGCCAGGATCCTAGCCTTCCAAATGACAAAATTGGAAGCCCCATCCAACCTGTCCTGATCCCTCACTCTATTCACTACCACTTCCGCTCCTCTTCTGTACTCCCTCTGAGTTTCGACTTCCCTCCTAGAAATCTCCCTCTAAGTCCTAATTTCCCTGCTGGAAATCTTCCTGCCAAATGTCAAACCACTCCAATCCTCCTTGCAACTGCAACTCAGATTTGGATTTCTTGGCTAGAAATATGTCAAGGTAGCGACTCCCTCTACCTTGGTTCTGTCCCGTTAAGTACTTTTATGCTTCGATAGAAACAACACCCCACTAGCTTCCCAACCACAATCTGCCCATAGTTCCCTAGGCCCCAGCAACTGAAGAAATTGAGCATTCCAGCTCTGCGCAATCCCGACAAAGGTTGAATCGCTCCTCTAGCCAACTACGTCAATCCTACCCGGCTGAGTAGGATGACGTGGCTCTTTGTGAGGTTCTTCTGCCTCTCTCTCTCTTTGCGCTGGCACTCTCTTTGGCTCAAAATGATGACGCAAGCCCTCTGCATGACTTCTTCTCTGCTACCTTTTTCTTAGGAGTAGCTTTGTCTCTTGGGACAGCTACAAATTTCCGATATCGATGATGCCTTCAGTCCTCTTGTGATCTGCAATGCTCTGATACCATGTTGAAATTTCTAAGTCTGACACATTAGAAATCCCTACTGCATTATCTGGTTTATTTCTCCTACTTGTTTATTCCACTAACAAGTTATTTATAAATATAAATACTTAAATAAACACAAATGCAACCTTAACTCATATACAGACCAACAACTGAAATACTAAGACAAACACACAAGGGACACCGTTATTTTTGGACAATCGTCCCCGGAAAAACCTAATGCGGTAAAATCGGTGCAACAGTTCTAAGTGTTTTATTATTATGCAGATTCTTGAGTACAACTAGCGTGCCATAAATGGCTCACCCAATAGAGATTGTTACATGGCAGTAATACCTCTTCTTGGAGACAGATATTCAGCCTCTCAGCTCTAGTCTTCCCCACGAAAATCCTTCCGGCACTTCCTCTTGGCCCTGTGTCAGCCCTGCTAGCTTCAGCTCAGCTCTTGAAGCCTCTGCGTCAGCCTCCTGGCTCTCTGTGTCATCTCTCTGGCCTTCTACGTCACCCACGCAAGCCCCTCAGCCTCTGCGCAGTCTCTAGCTGCCTCTGCGCAGCTTCTGCTGCCTCTGCGTTGTTATAGTTGCCTCTGCTTCAGCCTCTTTGGTCGCTGCACTGACCCTTAGGCACTATCCCTGCCTCTTTGCTATGTACTCTCTGCACCTCGTTGCAACAAATCAATAGTTCGATTTTTCTCAGCAAGCCCTGCTTCAGAAAATTGAACTGACTCATCAATCTTGGTGTATCTCCAACTGACCCTCAAGCCTCCTCTTATACTTTTCCTGTTGAGTCTTCTTTGGCCGAAATTAAGTCCCTAATCAACAACTAAGATTAGATTTGGCTTGATCCATGTCATTTAGAACATTCTCACCTAGTTTTTATTAATACCCATTAATATTTTAATTTTTCTAAGTTTAGACTTAGGAACCCCATTAAAAATATTAATTATTTTAATATCTCTCCAACCGGGTGGAATTCCCCCAACCATTTTTGGGTCTTGGAGACCTTATGTGCCTTAGCCTCTCCACCAATTTTCATGTCTAGAGAACATCCGATGCTACCACAAATCAACACTATGATGACCCTAGCCGCCTATAAATAGTGGTTAGCCTTGAATATAAGCCGACGTGACAGTGAACCGTTGTGTCTCCTAATTTTGAGCCGACATGCCTGCTTTTAATTCGCTTTGTTGGTTGACTACATCAAGAGGATTGTGCTTGTCTTTGGAAGGCTGATCTTGACACTAGTTTGACTCAAATATATTTGATACATGCCCAAGAAGGGTTCTTCCTATATGACATTGACCTTCAAAAATAAATCCTAAGGCTCTCAATGGGAGCCATCTAAAAAAATTCTTGCTCATGAAATGCATGAAGCAATCATAATAATAAATTCATTTGCTTATTTACAAAAATCAAAATTACAATGTCTTTATGAAGACCGAACCTAGTTACCCTTTTCTTCAACACCGAACTCACCCTCTACCTGCCCACCTCTACATGATGGTCCAACCCCTGAACTATACTTCTTCTCCTGTTCATCCAAGGAATGAGGCATGGTAGGATGGTCAAACTGACCATACGTGTGGGTGTTGTATTGCTGGGATGGAGATGTATGTACTTGGTTTCTGTGTTGGTTATGTATCAGTCGTTGCATCCCATCTAGAATCTGTTGGTTCTGCCTCACCAATTGTTGGCTCTGCCTCATCAACTCCTCCATGATCTTGCTAGCCCCCCCCACAGTTGGCCAAGATCATGCTCTGATACCACTGTAATGTTCCTAATAGGAAATTAACAGTGAATAACCAAAGACATGCAATAAATATAACACGAAAAAACTTTCGTAAACATCCATAAGACAGAAAATGCTCCTCAATGCCAAAATGCAAAAAAAAATTAATATTCAACCACTGGAGTACAATAGGAAAAAGAAAAAGTGCACCTAAGCTTGCACAAGGAAAGCTACAAGCCTCAGGTGATCAATGTGTCAATGCTCAACTGCTGTAGAAATTCGTCCTCCAGAATTTTGCGCTGGCTGAGTATTTCCTACACTGCTAGCAGAATTGGCTCCCTGATTTGGCTGCTCAAAACTGCCCAGAACATTGTTTAAATTTAGGGATATAATCCTTGTCAAAAACCCAGAAAGACCCAGAAAGTGTTTTCTATGATTTTGACCTTCCAAATTCAACCAAATAGCTTGGCCCTCCTCAAATACCAGAACGCTCAACCTGTAGTAGAAAATGATGAATTGTTGCACCAAAATGCTAGCAATCACCCAACAATCTCCCTCCAAATGAAATCCTAGCAACTCAACCCCTAAATCCTCCAACCAACACTCCACACAACAATCACCCAAGAGAACTGAGCAAGCCTATGAGATATGACGCAGTAGCAAGATTCAGCAATTCGTACAACAACGAATGACTCCCTTTTGCCTCCCAAAATCTCCCTCCTTTGGCTGGAATCTAACCAAGAACACCCCTATAGTAATAGAGACCCCAACTTCTGTCACCAATCCTCCCAATGACCGCGTGGCCTCTCCCTCTACATCCCAATTAAACTGGAAAAGCATGTACCTGTGTGATGATCCTCTCCAATCCTACTCAGAAAGAAAGAAAGAAAATACTTCCTAGGGTGGCACTCTAAGTCCCCCGAAGAAAGGTTGAGCTTCACTCGGGAAGCTCTTGTGCTAAGCAACACTTGTAACTCAACTAAACAGCTACAATGACAATCAATTATCAAAATGTCAAAAGGCCCCTAAATTGAGAGCCTTGCCTCCAATTTATAGCTAGCCATCCCTCATGCTCCTTGTGGGCTCCACCCATGAAATTCCATCTCTCACCCAATTCGAATTCCTCCAAGGGGTGTGTATTCCCTTAGAGTGGTCCCCACTCTCCACTTCCCATCGAATTTCTTGGTTTTTCTAATGTTTGGGGGTGGCACCTTTATAATTTTTCCTTTTTCACCCACTTTTCCTAAGTTTATATGCCAAATATTTATTAAATGCCAAAAATTACAAAATTGAGAATTCCCTTAGCAAAATTATTAATTGGGGACTTGATAACCTTCCTAGGGTGGCACTTGAAGTCCCACGAAGAAAGGTTGAGTTCTCTGATTGGAAAACTCGGTGCTAAACAACAAATAACCTGGATAAGCAGCTTGAGTAGCTAAGATTGAGTTCATTATGTGAAAAGATGCCAAATGAGGCTGAGCCTCATATATTTATAATTCATGGACCTCTTTTCCCGTGTGTGCCCCCTCCAACTAGTAATTCAAATTTCCCTCATTAGCCATTCAAACCTCCCTCTATGGTGGTGTGTATTTCCTCATGTGGGTGGCCCCCACACTTGCCAACAAAATATTTTGGCCGTTTTTTCCTTCCTAAGTCTTTTAAAATAACATGGGTCCCATGGCCTCCAAAATTGTCAAAATTGTAGAATAGATAAACCTCTAACAATTTAATTTAGGAAGGGACATTACATGGGACTCGAGCCAAGGTGATACTGGTCCCTTGTCTTGTGTGTGGTAGCCAAGTGAGGTTGTGAGTATCTTCGAAAACCTTACTAATAAGAATGGTAAGAGGATCGAATAACTAAGTCAAAAATATCTAGAAGGTAGAAAAGGGGCTTGACGATTCGTCCTGTTTAGGGAAAATCCATCTCAAGTCAATTCCCACCCAAGGTAATGAAAATAATAAATCCATAACCAAATATGCAACAATGAATGAGACAACAAACAAAAAACGAAATGAGTTGTGCTAATGATTTTGGAAGGAAAAGTAACAACGAGAGGTCCATTTTGCCCTCAAAATGGTCGTATTACACACCACCAGGGGGTGAGCCCTAAGGGAGAAATTTTCTCCTAGGTTTGTCTTCAGCCGACAACCAACAACCCCTTGTAGCCACCTGATAACTCGATGTGCTACTTTTCTCTACCACCTAAGCCAACCATTTGTCGAAATTTCTAAGTATTACCCATTAGAAATTTTATCTGTATTCTCTATTTTATTTCGCCACGAACAAGTTATTTAACCATATAAATACTAAAATAAACACAATACATTCTCAACCATCTACATATCAATAGCTGAAAGAAATAGAAAAACACACAAGTGACATCGCTATTTTTGGACAACTCGTCCCCGGAAAAACCCAACTTGGGAAAACCGGTGCAACAATTTTGAGGGTTATTTTATTATGCAGTCTTTCTAAGTACAACTGAGTGCCAAACCGGCTCAACCGACAGAGAAAATAATCCAACAGTAATACCTCTCTTCAGAAGCAGATATTTGGAAAGTCTGCCCCACGAAACCCTCTCCAGCACAATATGAAGCTCAGTGTCAGCCCTCTTGGCCTTTGCGTCAACCCAAAAACCCCCTGTGTCAGCCCTCTGAGGCACTGCGCAACCTCTACAGCCCTCTGCGTCACCCCTGTAGCCTCTAGGTGGATGATGCAAGCCCTTCTGTCCTCTGTGCAGTCTCTTCTGCCTCTGCGTGGCTCCCTCTGGCTCAGCGTCTACCTCTCTCTGCTTCTGTGCTGCTCTCTCGGCACTATCTCTGCCTCGTACTCACTGCCCTTCACTGCAACTGATCACTGATTCGATTTCTCTTAGCAAACCCCGCTCTAGAAAATCGATTAATTGATCACTCTGGTGTCTTCTCCAACCGACCCTCAAGCCTCCTCTTATACTTTTCCTGTTGGTCCTCCAACGGTCGAGATTACATCTTTAATCGATGGCTAAGATTAGATTTGGCTTGATCCATGTCATTTATAACCTTCTAACCCAGTTTTATATTAATACCCATTAATATTTTATTTTTCCTAAGTTTAGACTTAGGAACTCCATTAAAAATATTAATTATTTTAATATCTCCTTAACCGGGTAGAATCTTCCCAAACCATTTCTGGGTCTTGGAGATCTCATGTACTTTAGCCTCTCCACCAATTTTCATGGCTAGAGCACATCTGATGCTACCCCAAATCAACACCATTGTCTGCACTCGCTCATCTGTCATGATCGTGTGTTTGAAGGTGTGCCTTTCAACCCTGAAGGTATGACCTTTCATTATGTAATTCGGTGTTTATGATTACATTACTTCGACACATTTGGGCATGGATTAGTGGGGGTATTTAGGGGAAATAATTGGCTTTGACTTTGCTCTTGTTCCCTTACCTCAACTTGGGGAGTTAATCTTGTATCCTAAGGTCGTGGGATCTCCTTTATTGGCTACTAGATTTAGGAGTGGCACTACATGGAAAACCCTAATTTTGGTTGTGTGGTCTCGCTTCCCGATACCATATATCTCACTCCCCTCCGCTCATTATGACCCCTTTTCACATTCTCTCCATCTGGGTCCACAATTTCCATTGGGTCCACAAGGTGTTATCCTTCCCCTTCCCCTTGTCCACACCTTGGGTCGGGCCTGGAATGATGCCCCGAAGGATGATGTAGCTAAAAAGAAAGATAAAATCATAATATGGCCACATACAATAGGAAATGTACCAAAAAGTGAAAAAGATGGCCGAGATAAAAAAATTTATTGCATGGGAAAAAGCCAAACATGAGCTCTACCCCTTATCATTATGGCCATCACCTTGGTTCCTAGGGCCCTTAAGAGTGCCCCCTGCATCATTGAGGAACCCATGATTGTCCCAACCCCTATTGTGTGATAAAATGCCATACCTTAAGAGGGTAATCACTATTACATCTTGCACATCATGCTCTCATCCCCTCGAGCCCCGAGCAGTAAAATGAAGAAAATCAATTAAAGAAAAACGGTATATGAAGAAGGGTGGAAAAAACGAAAGGTCGAGGTAACTCATGTACAAAAATTGGTCCCTCATACACTCATACACCCAATGTGTGGGCCTCCCTCATTATAGCTACCTTTGTACCATGGCTTGTGGCTTGGAGCCTTCTCTTTTGCCCCCACTTTGCTCCATCACCACTTCACATGACACCTCCCATTTGATGGATGTACCATGGACTATCACTCCCTTAGAGGTTGAAACCACCTAATAGCATCCTTCATTAGCCTCACTTGTCAAGCAAGGTAACACTTGTACATGTTTAAATCCCATTTGGAAGGGCATGCCACTATGAAGTGTCCACTTATACCCCTAATTAGAAAGCTTATTTACTCAATTGCACTAATGGATTATTTTATTGGAAGGTGAGAAGATGCATTGGATCTTATATAGGATTTCAGGTGGGTCTTCATCTTGGAATTGGCCTCCCTATACATGATCCAAGCCCTCTAGAGGAACATAATGGCACTTGTAGGGTGAGCATTGAGAGCCATGGGCCTCCAGACATGAAGAGAGTTCATTGCCACACCGTGGGATTCTTCAACACCACCACGTTATTTGTTTGTGCCCCAGTTATACAAAGATGATGATGCACTTCGACCACATTGCTCAACCGGATACACTTTTCACTCGATACTTAGCAGCTGATCCAGGTCCTATGGGAGTTTTTGTCTTTTCTGGGGAGACATGGGAGGGCATGTGCCATCTTCTAGCCCTCATTGATGGAGCATCGACATGATCTTGAGCCATTTGGAGACCCATGAGACCCATTTGGAGCCCACAGAGCCCAAATTTGGGTTTGGAGATGTTTTGCAGCATTTGGAGTCTCTCTCAAAGCATCACACTTTGGATATTGGATTTCTCTAGAAAATAATTTGGACCTACAGTAGAGGACAAAATCTGGATGCCTTTGATGAATTATGATGTTTGGATAATTTCACTAGCATTCTTGGAGCTTCTTTTTGGCAATTTTGTGGATGGATATACTCTTCTTTTTCTTGTAATTGTTATTTGATGCTATATTTTTGTCTTTCAAGAATATTTAATGCATGGAATACTTTTTCATTCCTTGCTTCCTTTGTTGTTTCTCACCTCCTTGTGGCATGTCACAAAGGAACAACACCATTATAGCAGCTTAAGCCTTGTGAGAAAGGAGTATAACAGGTAGGTGCACCAAAAACCAATCCATCATAGCCTACTGGTTAATTCGAAAAAAGAGAAGAAGAAAGAGGCTGGTCGTCAATACTGTGCTATAATTAATGAGAGTTATTTGAAGCATTGAAACTATTGGAAATTTTTTCATGTGTTACTCATTGGAGAAAGAATGAATGAATGTTCCTAGAGGATTGGTTGAGTTTGTATACTTGAAACTCGACAAAAGTGTCATCAAAATATAAAAATCTAGAAGTCATTTTGTTGTTGCTGCCATCTAGGAGAGCGAAATTCCTTATATGTCTCCTTGAAGAGCGAGTTTCCCTTTCATGGTTTATCTTGACTCCAATTCTCCTGATAGGCAGGCATTGGGTCTAGGATACTTGGTCATCATATTCTACTTGAAAAATCAATCTTTCTTCACCTCTCTCTCTCTCTTTTCCTCATCCCTTTAAGGTAAAGGGATGAATCACCTTTGTGAGGCACTTCAATCATGTGGTCCAAATGAAAGAGAGGTGAAATGGAAATAATCCACATAAAAGAATGTTTTTTTAATGTTAAATATACTTGGGTAGAAAATGAATGTTGTGTCAAGCTTTCAATAGAGTGCTCCACTTCATTAATGAACCTAAGTGCGTAGTTCAATTCTCCTAAAAATCACGCCTGTACCCAATCTACAATGTAATGAAATTAATAGCACTAAACCTACTACCAAACAAGTACAAAGTGGGGGGGGGGGACAAAGTTCTATAAAGAATGGTTGATACCTCACTTATCCTTTTTTTTTTAACAACCTCCCTTGAGGTAGTAGGGTTGAATTATCCATAGAAAGTGAGGGGACAAAGCCAAAGAACATGCCTTAGGATGAATCAATAATATTGCACGCTTGGAGGCAATCTAAGAGCATGACATCCCCAATTAGGTGGAGAAAAATCCAAGCACATGAAGCATCATGATATGGAAGAAGATTTACCCGAAGTCTAAAACACTTACAATTTATTATCATTTGTTAGACATAGTTTCTTTTCGAGATTCCCCTTTGTGTAAGACGATAGCTTCCCTAAAGGAAGTGAATCACATACTGAGGTGTCTCATTTGTATATAGGGCTTTCTCACCTAAAAAGAGAATTTTGGGTTATAACAAAAATCTAGAAGTACAAAGCGAAATATAAGATAGATAGGAAATATAAAAAGGAAAGGGAAAAGAGCTAGACGAGCCATACGTGTAACAGAGGATGGTAGTTGATGATGTCAAAGTCTATGTAGGAATGCAAAATATGCAATTATGTTACTCATGGAGCTAAACTATTGATGATCCCTGCTGTCGCGCAGATTGACACGACAACGCTCAGACCGGGGGTTGTCACTCTGATCCCCGATCCCTCCGTTTAAGCCTGTCTCCCGTGGCTAAGGGGGGTAGACCCTGTGAGATGATGAAGACCAACTGTCGACCAGTTGGTTGGGAGACACGAGACACGATATGATAAGCACTAGATGAATTTGATTAGTTAGCAGACCAATGCCTTGAGAGATTGTTATTAAAATAATTACCTGTTAAATGATATAGAAAAATAAACCGTGACCAGCAATCATTTGTCATCAGCTAAATCACATGACCAAAACGATATCCAGCAACTGAAAACTTCGAAAAAGATAAATGCTTAAAACCACCACGAGAATCGTAATTTATTAACCAGATATCAATTTCGTATCTCGACTTGAAAATTTTAGATCTCAGCATGAAAGATAATAATTGAAAACAACTGAATCTGGCAAAAATAATTTTCCACCAAATTTTTATATTTTTTCAAATTTTTTATATTTTTTATTTTTTTAATCAAAAATGAAAAAAAAAGATCTAAATTAAATCTTATTAAAATTGACTCCTAAAAATTAAAATTTTTAAATCTAAAACCCAAAAGAATTTTTTTTTTTTTTTTGTTATTTTTAATTTTTAATTTTTTTATTGTTTTTTTTATATATTTTAAATTTTTTTTTTCTTTTTTTTTTTTTTAAACTAAAATAAAATGCCAAAAAAAAGGAAATCTAATTAAATCTAAGAAAAAGAAACTATAAAATAAAAATCTAAATCTAAAAAAAACTAAAACTAAAACCGTAAAGCTTTTTTTTTATGGATTTTTAAATTTAAATAAAATCAAACAATTTAATTCTAAAGAACTAAACATAATGCATATATTAAAACCTAAAAAAAAAATGAAATCAAATAAAAAAAAAGAAATAAAACGTGACTAAATTAAACCCAAAACGCATGAAATCGATTTTTTTTTTTTTAAATATATTGAACCCTACGTTAACAAAAAAAATACGCAAACATGAAGCAAAATCAAACCTGGAAAACGCACATCTGCATACTGGCGAGACTTCACAATGCAAATCGACTTACCTTTGACTGCATCAAATGATGCCCGGCTTTGAGATTCGACTCACGCTTTTGACCGCACCGAAAGTGAAACCTGCAACTGACGTCCAGCATACATAACTCGCCCGTCCTCAGAAACTATGACGAAGGATGACTGATTATTCGGTTGTGTTTTTGAATGTATCTTGCAGGTTTAGGAGTGAGGCTCGAGGACGCAACACCAAATTTTGATAGAGTTATCCAGTCCCACGCAGGTCTGAAATGTTGGAAGGCGGCAATGGTACAGCATGCAGGGGTTCATATATGCAGGCCAGGACGGTTTTTGAAGCACGCACGCAAGATTAATGCACACCTGGCCCGTGGTAAAACTCGATGCGGATTCTTACCCTCTCACCAACGCATACAGTTCCTCAAATTTGTTTGCAGGCTTGTGCATCCTCGAGGGTCTGATGACGGGCATGGAAATTTTTACATACGCACCTGCAAAGTGTGCTTGCAGATTGATGGATGGATATCATTTACAGTTTTGCAGCTTCCGACAACCATGTAGAACCATGATAATCTTTGCGTTGATCAGACCCACGATGTTTGTCGACAGAAGTTTTTTTTTTTTTTTGATGGCAAAAATGTGTGAATGTAGGTTGGATGAGGGCTTAGCACGCAGGTCTGGAGGTAAGTACGCAAGGGGTTTGCAGGGTTTTGGAGAAAAATTCGACGGCAGCAAGGGGCCACGTTTTCCCTTTTGTTTTGCAGATGGAGACTGGGGTTTTTCTTAGAAAAAATGAGTGTGTAGCGGTGGAGATTGAGTGAGAGTAGATTTGCAGGTTGGGCAGCCAAATTGCCAAAAGAAATCACCGAAGATCCACACAAAATCAATGATTGACACTTTCTGCTCCAAAATTGCCTGATAAATCCTTGAAAAGACTTCTCAGAACCCACAACCTGTGACCTGAAAACAAATGAAACAGACAACCAAAACCTGAAAAAAATAAAAATAAATAAAACCCTAAAAACCAGCAAAAGATATTTACAGATTTGGCCACTTAACAGCCAGATTCATCAATAAGCACATAAAATATTTAAAGAAATAATGATTTCAGATTTTCACTGTGAAGAACTTCAGAAAATCTCTCATGCAAATTAGAAAGATAAACCAAATGATAGACCTAGGATCAAATCCAACTGGGCTCAGCAAAAATGCTTGTGGGAGCTGGCTGGTTCAGCCGAGAACTTCCCCGAACGCCCACAAATTTCCTTCAGAAAATGTTTTCTGCACAGCTCAAAACAACCATCAGTAAAGAGGGAAAAAATGCTACTAGATCTCAGGAAGTAATGGAGATACCTGCCATTACTTCAGAAACCCTAACAGCACCCAAACCCTAGCAAGTGAGCAAGATACCTGTGCTCACAATACTCTACAAAAGCTATTATTAACACTGAAAATAAAAATATACAGAAATTAAACAATCTCACAGCATTTCAAGAGAGTAACACCAGCAAGATATGGACCCCAAAGTCTTCTTTTATTAACCAGAAACAGATTTACAAGAGAGCTTCTTCAGTCTTTGACTCACAGATCAGATGATCTGAAATGACCCCCCCTAAAACCCTATATAAAGGAAATGATCCAAACGGCTAGTTCGAGTGATCCACGTTGAAATGATCTCGACCGTTGATGAGGATCAAGACATCTCTTGATCTCATCCGTCGATTTATTCACTTAAAAAAATTTATTATTTTATTAGTTAGGTTTTTTGCTTT